>JAHVYC010000022.1:0-241128 GCA_020623665.1 Calonectria multiphialidica
CCCCCCCCCCGGCCCCCCTCGCTCCTCTCTCCCCTCCACCACTCCGTTTGGTACACTCCCCCCCAATGTTAGTGACGGAATATTCCAAAAGGAACAAGAAAGTCCACCTGCCATGTCCAATCCTCCATCTCTACTCCCACTCCAGAAACCCTTCCCACCCCCGTCGTGGTCTTTGTTACCGTAGTGGGACATGAGTCCCGAGAAGCTGGGCCCGGCGAACAGGTTCGAGAACGTCGCTGCGTCGCAAGCGTCTCCTTTACCTTGCAGTACATGCATCCCGGTTTTTGCTAGAGTCAGATGGCAGAATGCAAGGCTCATGGGGGGGATGGGATATCCCGGATGTCGCTTAACCCCTCCGCCACGTGAGAAACGGAAAAAGGCACCATCTCTTGGCTGCTTCACGTCCAGCCTTGCACCGACGTCTTGGCGGACGATTGCAGATGTCGTTTGATATAGCCTGTTCTCGGTTGGCCGGTGATATTGGCAATCATAAGGGTTACCTTCGCCTATGCTTGACATCTGAGCATGGGCCAGCTGAAACCGTCCGTACTGCACCCTATCGCTGTCGGTGTGAAGAAGACTTGGCGCATGCAGCCGGTGAATATCCTACATCCGGTCAGTTTCCAGTCCCAGATGACTCGTCACTTGGCTCAAACTCCTCATGTTCACCGGCCCGGGAATCCATGGAGATGAATCGCTAGGCTGAAAACTAAGGTATGCTTCTCCCCCTGTCATGCTTACAAGCTTCTCAGAGAATTCAGCCACGAGAACAAGGTAAGAACAAGGTAGCATGCGACCAGATACGCTAAGCGGACATGAACAATTGCGGACGCGTCAGAGAGTGAGGAATGGGTATATTAAATTTCACTTTTTTTTCATGCACTCGTCTATTTTGAACATTGTATCAGGTCACGCCGTGAAGCATCACCGGACATGCCTCAATATTTCCATCGACACCCTTTTTGGGAATTCGTAAACAGCTAATTTCCTTACATTCTGTTTTGGTCAGCTCTGTCTGCGGCAAGTGGGTGAATAGGGGATAACATACCGTTCCACGGGCGTGAGGCCCAGGAGTTGCATGCCGTTTCGCAGCACAATTCGGGCAGCGTCGTACAAGGCCATACGGGCCTTCTGAAGCTCCTTCTCGCTGCCAACAATTCGGAGATGGTCGTAGCTAGAGCTCAGAGCGTGGGTCATCTTGAAGAGGTAAGTCAAGACAGTTGTAGGCTCAAGAGTCTTGAGTGTGTTTTGCACCACGTCGGGCCACTGAGCCAGGAGACGGGCCAAATCGGAAGCGTGCTTCTCGGTGAGGAGGCTCAGATCAGCGCTGCTGAGGTCCTCGTCGCTGAGTCCAGCCTTTCGGCGGATGGAGTGGAGTCGAGCATGAGCATACTGGAGGTAAGGACCAGTATCACCCTCAAACGAGGTCATAGCCTCCATGTTGAAGGTGTAGTTGTTGATTCTGCACATGTCAGTAAGTCAATAAGTTATACTAGGTGTATAGGGTACGCACCGCTTTCCAGACATGTCCTGAACCATGACACTGCTGATTCCGAGAATATCGGCAACAGCCTCGGGGTTCTCAATCTGAGCGTACTTGGACTCGTTCTTCCTCATAACTTCGTGCATCTTCTCGCCCACATCACGAAGGATGTCGTCAAGGAACTTGACCGTGCCCTTTCGGGTGCTCATGCCAAGAACAAGACCAAAGTTGATGTGCTGGACCTTCTTCACGATATCTTCACGGCCCATAAGTTCGACAGTCTTGAAGAGCTGCTTGAGGTGCAGATCCTGAGCCGAAGCAATGACATAGATCAAGTGGTCGAAGTGGTACTTTTCCTCTCGGTTCAGGAGCTCACTGATATCTCGGGTCAGGTACAGAGCAGTACCGTCTCGCTTGCGAATAACCGTCTTTCCGAGACTCTTTCCAGCCTTACCAGGCACGTGCTTTGTGTAGTCGATGAGGACAGCGCCGTTGTCCTCCTCAGAGATACCCTTTTCGCTGAGAATCTTGGCATTCTTCTCCATGTCGGCCTCGGGGACATTGGCCTCTCCAGAGAAGGAATCGAAGGTGATGTTGAGTCGAGCGTAGGTCTTCTTGTATCGTTCAATGCTGAGGTCTCGGAATCGCTTCCAGAGCTCGACAGGCTCGGTCTCACCATCAGTCATTCGTCGGAAATACTGGCGAGCCTGCTCGTCAAGGCACTTGGCGAGAAGCTCGGTCACGTCCTCTCCAGCGGTCTTCTTGGCTTCGATTTCCTCCTTCTCAGCAGTCAAGTCCTGGTTGATACGGACATAGAGGTTGAAGAGGTGGTTGATGGGGTCCTCCTTGAGGGCCGCCTCATCACCCCACTTCTCCCAAGCAAGCGCGAGTAAACCGTACTGCTTTCCCCAGTCACCAAGATAGTTGATTCGGGTAACTTCCCAACCAGCGCCCTCAAAAAGCTTGGAGAGGAAACCACCAATGATGGTGCTTCGCAAGTGGCCGGCATGGAAGGGCTTGGCAATGTTGGGAGAAGAGAATTCAACAAGCATCGTCTTCTTTCCAGAGTTGACGTCGCTGGGGTCCTTGAGGCCATGGTAAGGGTTGTTTCCATAGACTGCCTCCCTCTTTCGGATGGTAGGGACAAGGTAGTTGGTGAGAGCGCCGGGCTTGAAGAAGAAGGAGATGAAAGGGCCGCCAGCAACGGGCTTCTCGACCAAGTGCGACTCGGGGAACTGCAATTCATGGTCAGGATTTCAATTCAAGTTTGGGAGGTAGTTAGAAAAGCCTGCCTTGGAAATCCACTCCTCTGCGAGCTCATTGGGCTTCTTGCCCTTGACACGGAGGGCAGGGACGGCAAGCATGAGGTCTCCCTTGTCGAGGGACTGTGTCCACTGGACGGCAGGGTAGATGATGGAGGTGTCAATCCCGGTGATCTGGTGCATCAAATCGGTGATGTGGGAACGGTAGATGTCCATGGGGTTGGTGTCGGGGTGAGAGTTGGGGTACTTCTCGACCTTGTCAAGGCCGAGGGCCTTGAGCTGGTCGGCCAGCGCATTGGGGTCGAGTGCCGCAACAGCCATGGTGGAGTGGAAGTTGTGGTGTTGAACTCGGAGATGGTGACTCGGGCCGCAACGAGGAGGGGCACTGGCGCCTGTACGAGCGAGTGGCCGGCAGTGATGCAGCAGTTGACGTTGTCGAGGTGCTTGCTGGGCAATCGGGAGCCGTCGCAAAGTAGACAAGGAGCGGCGCGAAAGGGGAAACGACGACGTGGAAGAGGAAGAGGAGAAAAGAAAATTGGACGAACAAGTGGGAATGAGTCGGCGCGACAGCATCTGCGCCAGCGTCTGAGTGGGAGCCTGCCTGTGGTGTGTGACTCAAGTGGGCAAAGGGCTTTTTTGCGGTGCTGTGTGAGTGGCTCTTGCCTTATTCATCCCGCACTGCAGAGCTTGTTTGCGCCTGTCCTGCCCAAAAAAAATGCGACTAAGCGCGGGGCACAGCGGGGCCGCGTTTCTCCGAGGCCGTTACCCCTCCTTTTGCTACCCTAGACTAACATGTTGCCCCGCGTTGGTGCCGCTGTCATGATGGTCGTACGAGAATAGATGTTGGTGGGGAGGTCGCGAATTATTTATTTCCTCTATGTCTAAACTACTACACTGCTAGAAAAAATGTGAGTTGTTGATGGTGGATTAACTGAAGTATTGATTGATTGATTGACGTCATTGGCCAATCTGAAAACCCAATTAGAATCAACCAAGAAAGTAATACGTCTTGGATAACATTCATACCCGAGAACGAACAACGGAGCGTATGAGTGGCTCGCAGGAATAAATAAAAAAAAATAAACTTAGAAATAATACCATAAACAATGGTTTGCTTATTTATGTCTGAGTTTTATTTATTCATTGATGTTTATTTATACTCAGTCAAACCACAGCTGGCAGGCTTCACTGTCCAAGCCACAAGGCAAGCCGCAGACAGATACAGTTGGTATAACATTGGTTGCTAATCTCTTTTAGGAGGTTCGTTTATTGCGAAGATTTGAGGTGAAATTTATATCAAAATATGACAGGGAGACTAGAATGTTTATGCAGTCTAATCGTATATTTGTTCACGGTCAGTTAGACACGTTGGTTGTTAAAAAGTTGGTTTTGGTATCAATAAAAAAATCCAAATGGCTGTCTATATACGTATCCTTCTATGCCCAATATGTCGATTTTTTTGCCCTGATTTGCTCTTAAAAGTCAAGTTTCTACCGGCCCTATGTCGCATACTTGATTCCAAACGGAGTCGTCTCAGAGACATCCCAATCACTCTCGTTGCTTGGATCACCGAAAATCCTCAAGGCTCGATACACAATCTTGTACATTCCCGTTGGCGCATAGCTGCCGTTGGCCAGCTGACCAGTCCATGTCAGTGAGCTGGTGCCCATCGGGTTCGCAAGGGCCGGGTATGAGTCGAGCTGACCAATGCTGCCGTTCTGGGGCACCTCTAGGTCCGGGTTCAGATCGGACTTGACTGGAACGACGTCGGCGCGAAGCTCGAGCGTTCCCAGGGCAAGAAACGTGACCAGATTGGGCAATACGTCGTTCGTCGAGTTCATGTTGGCGCTAGTGAGGGTTCCGGCCTTGGGAAGTGCGAAGGTGACGTTGGCGTTGACGGCAGCGAGCGTGCTGCTCTTGGATGTACTGACCCAAGAGTCATGGTCGGTCAGCACTGTTGCATTGTGAAGAGAACCGGTAAGACCCTGGTAGGGAATGGACAGACTGGATCCGTCAGTGCCATTGATGGCGACCCATCCGGACCAGACAGGGAGGCGCTCTCCCGTGAGGTTCTGGGGAGGAGTTGGCAGCACCTCGATTATCACGCTCTGCCCAGGGCCCACGACAACTTTGTTCTCGCTGAACTCGACGGTGGCCTGAGACTGGGAGACTTCATTGGGGAAGGTAGCGGGATAGATCAGACCCTTTTGAAAGGTAAAGACAGTTACACTGGGGACGTGTGAAATCTCAAATTCAACCGTATCAGTGCCAATGTTCGTTAGGCTAAAGTTGCGGCTCGGGATGAAGTTGTCCGTGTCGTTGAACGACAAGCTCGACGGGCTGAGAACGACGTTGGAAAAGGCGGCCTCGTAGGCCTGGACAAGACCGGCGCCCTGCTGCGGCACGGGGGCCAGGTAGTCGGACCAGGTCTTGCCGTCGTTGTATCGCTGGGGGTTGGAGGTGGCGGATAAGAGGTTCTCGATGAGCTTGGGCTCAAGGCTACCGCGGACCTGGGCAACCAGCGCATAGATTCCGGCCATCAATGGCGTGGCCATGGAAGTACCGGACTGGATGGCGTAGCTTCCCTTAGCTACGGGGTACGTGGATAGGATGTGTCCGCCAGGGCAGCCAAATTGAGGCTTGACATCCATCTCCCAGGTTGGGCCCCAGGAGGTGAAAGTGCTGAGGGCACCGCCAGTGACATTGTTCTGAGAGTAATCCACGCCCGTGGTGCTGTTTACGGGCATTTCGAGAACAATGTTGGAGCCGGCCTTGAGGAGCTTGATCCACTCCTCGCCTTGCTTGTCGGTGACCATTCCTATGGCTTCGATACCCTTGACGGTGGTCGCATCGGCGACTTTGAGCTCGCCGTCGCTATTGTAGAACATGACATATTTGGCTCCGGCGGCAAGTGCAAACTTGGCCTTTTTGTCGAAGCTGCAGGTTCCTCGGCGGAGGAGGACAATGTAGTTGCTGAGGTCGGGGGTGGACGACGGGAACGTTTGGCAGCCATCGTTGGAGACGCTGGTGTCGAGAGTAAGAGCCCATAGCGGTAATTTGACGCCTGACCAGGCAGCGGGCGTGCCATCCAAATATCCATACTCGATCGCGTTGCTGTTGTTGACGGTGTATTGGGAGACACTGACGAGTGTCGGCGTATGGGTATCGTCGAACGACGAAACCGCAACCACATCCTTTCCACTCGCACCAGCGCTCGCATAGAACTGGCCTTGGTCACCTGCATTCCCAGCAGCTACAACGCATGGAATTCCCTTTGCTACGATGCGAGAAACGACGACGGACCAGGCCTCCTCGGACCAGCCGGAGGGGGCGGCGATGGAGGCGCTGATGATGTCGACACCATCCTCGTAAGCGCGGCTGTAGGCGGCAATCAGGACGTCTGAGCCTACGCCTTCCGCGCTGCAGCCAAAGGCACGGTATGCGTAGAGGGAGACGTCGGGGGCGGCGCCGGTGAATCCCAAGTCGTTCTCCTGGGCGGCGATGATGCCGGCAACGTGCGTTCCGTGCCCCTCGCAGTCCATCGGGTCGTCGTCTGGCTCGGGCGCCGTCACTCCGGAGTAGTTATCGCCTACCAGGTCAGTTCCGCCGGCCACGAGACAGCCGGGGCCAAAGCATCCGCCGAGGGCAGGGTGGGTGTAGTCGACCTGGGCGCGGAGTTGGTGTAAGCTTGGCCTGCACAGACAGCATATTCGGGATGCACACTTACACCGCTATCGACGATGCCGATCTTGATGCCCTTTCCCGTGTATCCCTCCGCTCGCAGCTTGTCAACCTGGGTCATCTTGTGGACCGAGTACTCGTCCTTGGGGTATTGCTGGCCCCCGGTCGTGGCGCCAGAATCCTCGGTGCTGGAATTGTCGCCCCCCAAAAGATGGTTGATAAACCCCAGAAGCGACCTCTTCTTCATGTTCTTGACCTCCTGGCCCGGGTTTCCAGTCCACTGCAGCTTGGGTTTCGACAGGCCATACACCTGGACCGGGTACATCGACTTCACCGCGGGCAGCTCCAGCATCTTGGAAGCCAACTCTTCGGCGCGTTCGAGGTCGTTGAACTGGATCGAGGCGCCCTTGAATATCTCGAATTTGAAATCCATACGAGTCCAGCAATCTTCGGCTACTTTGGCGTAAAAGTCGGTTGGGTCCTGCGTCGGTCAGATGCGCTGTGCTGCCGTGGCAAAAAGTCGATGAGGCTCCCTCCCCCCTCTCCCCAAAATCCCGAGTCTACTCACATTGTCATCCTCAAACTCGAAGATGTAGGCACCGGGAATACGTGAAATGACATTTTTGGAATGAACATGATCCATGCTCACGGCGCCGGCGGCGGCCGCAAAAAGCGACGCAACCAGGCCGAGGCGCACCATGGTGAGAGGCGAACCAAAAAAAACGAACCAAATAAAATAAAATAAAGATACTACAAAACGAACCAAGAGGGAATGAATAAAAATGAATGTAAAATGAATGTAATGAATGTGTTGAAAAGAAACAAAAAATGAGTGAACGACAGAGTAACGAGTATGCAAAACTCGATTGCTTTGGCGCAGCGGCTTTGCGGGCCACCAGCACTATATACGAAGATCACTGCCCTTGCGACATCCTGGTCGCAGCTCCCGGGATTCTCGCTCTCAACGTCATGAAGAGGAGGGCCAAGGGTCTTTTTTAGAATCTCGGGAGGGACAGAGAGCAGCAGGGGGCGGGGGGGCGGCGCGTTTACTTGTCGGTCCATTTAACACACGGAGATGTGCGTAGCTCATACACTCGGACCAAGCCAAACGACGCTACTGAGGCGCTGCAACTGTGTGGGAAACACTTGGCGACCGACGCACGTACATGAAAAGCAGTCACAGTGAGATTACAGGGGGAGGGCTGCTGGAGAATATGGCAGCGGCCGGGTCGTGTCTGGACACGAACAGCGCAAAATGGGCGACAATGGCGAGATTGGCTCGCTCGCCACTGGGCATAGCTGGCAGAGAGCCTCCTTTGCCGGGTAACGGTCATCCCCTGACGATCGTCCCCCGACTGGGCCAGTTTATCCACATTTGAAGGCACAGCAATTTTTTTTTTTACTTGGGCATCTTTTTTAGAAACCCGATAACTGGGGACTGGCTTTCGAGAAACCCCCCCCCCCCCCCCAAAAAAAAAACAACCCGATAATCATGCCGTCACAGGTTGTTGGCCGATAATTAACAAATCCACCCGGGGAACCAGAGCAGCCCGGGATGCATCGTCTTAGCGCAGGGCAGGGGGACAGGAAGGAGGACGTGAAGATCGCATCGCATGGCACCCCGCAGCCGGTTGCAATTTTTAGCACCGGCCAACGGTGCGAGCCTCGCACCAGACGTGCCGTGCTAGATATGCGGTGCTAGATATGCGACGCGGCGCCACGGAGCCAATCAAGCCCGCCGTTGTATTTCCTAATCGAGTAATTGCATCGCAATTCAACGCTGCGCAACTAGCAGCACCTTTCGCCGTTTCCCCGGTGCCGTGCGCTCTTGCTCCATGACTTCGGTAAGCTCGCCAGAATGTTCCCATATTTGCCAACTTGGTTGAATGCCGTGTGTATCCTGGGCTCGTATATTTCCGCGTACGGGGACACGCGGGCAACTGTCGCTTCTCACCTGTATGATGCAGGTGATGCATCATGGAGTAAGCATGCAGAACAGTGTCGCGAATTCGCTCAACTCAAGCCGGAGCAATCGGGGTTTCTTGTAGCATGTTTGTCGGTCGGACGACAAATCGCGATAGAGTTTGTGGACCTGATGAGCTCGGAGATTGGACTTGCAGCTAAGCTGGACCTTCTCACACGGCCTTTTTTTCTCCAAGAGCCAGTTTTCTTCAATTGAAGAGAGAGAAAAACAGCTTGAGCCGGCATTTCGATTTTATAGATTCGAATAACATCATTATGAGAAACTATTCCATCTTAGCAGATTTCTGAATTTGTTGTTTCCTGTCAGAGTGGACCGATGGTGAGTTTTGCAGTTTCACAATGTTTCGAGACAATGGACCCTTCATATTCTGACCTGACAGGGGGCCCCTGCGCACCCCTCGCCCAGCGCAAGATGCCACTCCAAGGTTCCGACTAGAGTTGTCTGCCTGGCTGATATTACACGGGTTCCTACAGATGCAGACCTAATCCACCGTCATCTCGTCTCATCCCTCGGAGAAAAAAGATTGCCCTTGATCCATGTTTGCCTCTACTTGACCGACTAGATGCACAATGCATTTTGTCTGAAAAAAAAAAATGAAAAAAACAGGTGCTCATTCGTAACTACCACCCGTCACTGGTCGCATCTAACAGCAACCGTGTGTATTTCACGGGCCGCGCACACCGACGCCTCCAAGGATAACCGCCGATCCCATTGTCAAACCTGCGGCTCTAGTGCGAGATTGACAAGGAAATCCCAACATCGCCATCGGGGGAGAGAGAAAGAGATCTCACAGTTGACAGATCTCTCCGGCCTTGGATAAATTAGAAGTTTGCTCACAGACGTGTGGCTCACGCCCGACGTGTTCATCGCATCTCGAGCCACGGACCCCCCTCCTTCGATAATGCGAACCGTGTGTGCTCTTGTATAAAAAACATCCAGCTCCATAACCGCGTAAGCCGGGCACGCGCGCGCGCGGGAGCTAAATGGGCATGACGCTTCCCCGTGTCACAGATAGTGCCGAGCCTGAGACCATGCTTCGACTGTATTGTATGGGGCCGTGTTCGTCGGTTCATCAACGCGGAACACGGGCTCGGGCATTTTGCATGTCATCGTCTTGGCCTAGTTTCGGGATGCCCAATGAACATTCCGCATGTGAGAACACGGCAATGTCAGTTGGAGAAAAGAAGGTTAATTGGGCTGATCACGCAACGGTGTCGTGAAGGGATGCTATTTGCCCGCCCGATATTGCCGTCTCCCCACCGTTCTCGGGCCTAAATGGATGAACTAAACGGTTATTTCATCTATACAAATATAAATATTGGTTAATTTGTCTTTGTATCAATAATGGTGGCGCTCGGAGAGAAACCTATAGCCTCGATCTTGGCGTGCGGTAGCAAACCCTAAGGGGAGACTTCCAACAAGATCCAAACATCATCTGAAACAAAAATAAACAAATTCAGTATTAATTGCAAAGTTAGAATCATGTACTCAAATGGTTGAATTGCCAAGAGGCAGATTTAGTTCTGGCATTCATGTTCGAGGTTGTTTTGAGGATTTACAACTGTCCCCACCAACACCTAGCCTATGTAGAAACCCCCAAAGGTGTGATCAGTGATGGTATCTGGGGGTTTTCTTACCTTAATTCTCTTTGCGCTTGACAGTATCAAAAAGCTACTGCAAAAAGACCAAACAGAATTTGATGTGAAGTAGGTGGACACCCAGCGGGTCGCCATCAACAGCTGAGTCGGGGGGGGGGGGTTGGTGTATCATCTTTTTCCAATGCTGCAACCTTTGACATGACGTGTCATCTCCTACTTCAGCCAACACTTTCGAAGCAGAGTGTTATTCAACTTTTCGGGTCATTAGGCGAGAAAATCTATCCCCTTCACCGCCCCCCGAATCGAGGCAATCCAATGTCACTGAACGCGGCCCCTGCTGTTTCCACCACCAATGGCGACTCGAACAAATAGGATGTATCAGCAAGTTCCAGGAAGGCAAGAGTTGTTGAACCCTGATATTCTAGTCTCGTCTGGCAGTTTTGTTGAGTAAATCCTAGACCAATATGCCACGTTGACGAAAAAAAAAAAAAAAAAAAAGAAAGAGAGGTCATGTGGTGGATATTTGTTGATGCACTTTGCTTCTCCATCAATCAACCCTGATGGTAAGCCGCCGCCCCAGGAGACGGTCTTGATTTTCGTGAGTCAGCCGCCGCCGCTTCATTGCTCCCCACTTCGTGCTCGCGTCCTTCCTGGGTTGGCGATCAGTCACATGGGGTTCTGGTGGAAGAGCACGGGCAGGCATCTCCCCGTTGTGCCCCCCCGCGAACTTATACGGATGAACCTTTGCCGAATGGTCGGCGGGCCAAAGGATGCGCGCGCAGATGAAAAATCCAGATGCCCACGGCCTGCCGAAACAGGTATTCGTCTCCGGAAACAAGCAGAAAGTCAACCCCCATCCCATCCCGTCCTCGCCCCCCCGTTTCGCCCCGCAATTACCCTCACCGCGTCGACCTGACGCTGAGGTTTCCTTGGCTTTGCTTGTCTGATTGATCAGATAAGATATGCCGAGTGTCATGTGCCCATGGGGGCAAGCGGGCGGAAGAATGCATGCCACACGGCGCTAGTTTCTATTCAAATCCCACGACAGGGCACGGGACAAGGTAAAATTAAACAGGTATAATATGACATGTAGGTAAATAAATGGCCTCAATATGGTATTGTTTAGCGTCGGATTATTTATTTCTCTATCTAGTTGCTCCAGGCATACCCATTGATGCGGAGTCTTGGCTCAGGCTTTTTTTTTTTTGCCATGGCATATGGCGTGGGGGGTCACTTGCTCTGGGAGCCTGTCATGCCCCTGCTCTGATTGGCTGGGCGCACCCAATTCAGAAAAGCTGCCCGCCTTGCTGCACCAATACCATGGCGAGTGATGGAAATTAAGCTTGTACTGTAGATTGATTATTGTATTCTGAAAACAACATCATTGTTGGATTGGTCTGGTGTCCTCGTATTTTGACCTCTCTCATCTGGAAAGGTGTAGATTGAGCAGTAGCTCCAAGTCATTTTCATCCTGCTTCCCTTAGCCACAACATATTCCGTCTCCCAGCCGTCATGTCTCAGAACAGCCCAAGACCACCCCACGCTTCGCCGACTCTCGCCCCTTCGAATCGGACGATGCCGGAAAAGACCGACGAGATAACAAACGAGGGTATTCGAGATGTCGAGAGTAATGACAGGGGGGCAAATCCAGACCGCCTGCCTGCAGGCGACTCTCTGCTGAAGTCTCTTGGCTTTCTGGACCGCCTGCTCGCTCTTTGGATCGCCCTGGCCATGATTATCGGGGTCGTCCTCGGCAACTTTGCCCCTTCAGTCGAAAGGGCCTTGGACAAGGGCAAGTTCGTTGGTGTTTCGGTCCCGATCGGTATGTTTGAAATGCTGCACCCGTGCCGCGGTGGTTAATATTTTTGGTTTCCAGCTGTTGGTCTGCTCGTGATGATGTACCCGATCCTTTGCAAAGTCCGATATGAATGCCTCCCCGAAATTGTGTCGCACCCCGATTTCTGGAAACAGATACTTTTCAGCCTTGTAATAAACTGGATAATCGCTCCGTTCTTAATGGTTGGTTCCTGGGAGTATCATTGGCGGAAGCGCTTGCGTTGACGAAGCTCTAGCTCGGCCTTGCGTGGGCATTCCTTCCTGATGAACCTGGCTTGCGAATCGGACTTATTCTCGTTGGGCTCGCAAGATGCATTGCAATGGTACGTGCCATATCCTTTTCATATCTCTTTATAAAAAAAAAATACTCCTACCCCTGGCTAACCATATCCTCCAACCCTAGGTTCTAATTTGGAACGGCCTCGCAGGTGGTGATGGGGAATACTGCGCAATCCTCGTAGCAATCAACTCTATCCTCCAAATGGTTCTGTATGCGCCAATGTCCATCTTTTTCATCCGCATCATCAGCGGCGAGACTGGGGCTACAGACGTTTCGTATTCGGTAGTTGCTCGGAGCGTTGCTGTCTTCCTGGGGATCCCGTTGGGGGCTGCCGTCGTCACTCGGTTCTCGCTGCGCGGCATGTTTGGCAATGCTTGGTACGAAAGTATATTCCTTAAATTTGCCTCCCCCTGGTCCCTGATCGGCCTGCTGTACACCATCCTGGTTCTCTTTGCCTCGCAGGGCCACCAGGTGGTGCACCAGATTGTGTCCGTCGTGCGCGTTGCGGCGCCACTCATCGTCTACTTTGTCATCATATTCTTTGCCACCCTCTCTGTGGCGCGGTATGCGGGTTTCGGATACCCCCTATCGGCGACCCAGAGCTTCACGGCGGCCAGCAACAACTTCGAGCTGGCCATTGCGGTGGCCATCGCCACGTATGGACCGGGCAGCGACCAAGCACTGGCGTCGACTGTGGGCCCCCTGATCGAGGTTCCTGTTTTGCTTGGACTAGTATATGTTCTCCGCTGGGGTTCGAAAAGATGGTGGTGGACGGCTTAAGTTGAAGGGTGCGTCTGTGTACGTGTGTTGAAGGCCCGTCAAGTGTAGAATTAGACGGTGTCGGTGCAGTCGCTGAAAAAGAAAATCAAAAATCAAATTAAAAAATGACTCTTCTAATTCCAGGGACTTGAAACGGTGCCATTTCAATCCATTAGTTGCAGCAAGTCGGTATTGCGGACGTAACAGTCCTGGTTTCTGGCGCAGCCAAGGGCGGCCATGGCGTAGGACTCATCTGGGTGACCCCGTAGCCGGGCGAGGATGTTGGCTGCCTCGACGCAGTGCATCTTGTTGGAAATGCTGGGGAGAGTCTGATCCTGGTGCATTACCTGGTGTCGCAGGACCTGGCAGGACCTGGCCTCAGTCGTCGGCTTGGAACAGCACATCTTAGGGCCGCTGATTGACGACTTCTGCTCCGTCCGGGACAGGGAGATGCTGGCCAGTGGCTTGTCCAGCATCATGGGCAGTGGAAGACTGCCCCGTGAGTGTTTGCGGCTGTGGTCATTTTGTGGCTTTTCCGGCTGGCCGCTGCCGAGTGGCGGTAGGGGTCCGTCGGAGATCAGGCTGTTGAGTCGAGGGATGGGCACCACGGGCTTTGGGTGCAGCAGTGGCGAGGGCTTGGGGGCAATGGCGATGTGGGGAGGAGAGGAGATGGAGCCGGGAGCCGGGAGAGGTCCAGACATGGAGGCGGGGATGGACGGGAGCGAGGACGAGGACGTCACGACGGAGGAGGAAACCGACGACGCAGGGGAGGGAACCTTGTAGGGCATGTCCAGACGAGGATCGTAATGAAGTTCTCGAATCGGCTCCAACCTGGGCTCCATTGGGCCGGCCGAGCCATCGCGCCCGGCCACGGGTGACGCTGTTAGTGATTGCTGGTTCGTCTGTGACGGCATCTGCATCTGCGCCTGGTTCTGTCCAGGACTCGTCGCCCCAGCCCTGGCGGTCTGGAGGTGCGACTCGATCTCGTCCGGGGCAACCCCCTTGGCGGCGAGAAGTCCCTTGAGGGCGGCGTTCTCAGCGGCGACTGCGCGGGCAACCCGCTGCATCTCGAGCGTGGCCTGGCCATCGCGGCGCTCGTAGTCTCGCACACGGCGCTGCAGATCGTCGAGCAGCTCGCGGTGGCGGGCTCGAGACCGACGCTGGTTCTCGCGGTTGAGAGCCAGCGACTCTGGTGTTCGGTGCTGTTCGAGTGGGGGTTTGTGTTAGAGACGGAACATTGCAAATAATATGACGTTTGCGCGTGTGTATGATGTGTATGTTGTGGTGTGCGTTGTGGCGTGCGAGTGTGTGTGTGCGGGTGCAATTGTGCGTATGCGGTGCAGTGCATTGCAACACACACGCAGATTCGCACTCACACTCACACCGTCACACACTCGCATACACCCTATGTAGGGAACCGGGTGCAGGTGGTAAGCCGAAAAAAGGGAGGGAATCGTGTACTTACCTTTCGAGGCATCTGTGGCAACTTCAAACTGCAAATATGCAGAAAGAAAGAAAAAAACGACGACGACGAGTTGTTTCGAAGAGGAAGGAGAGTAAAGAGTAAAAAAAAAAAAAAACTTGATCAAGTCTCCACAGTTATAGTAACAGTTTCATGGGAGAGGTGAAGGAAGGTTGATTGTGTTGTTGATACTAGTTGCCGCTGGGTATGGTAATGGAAAAGGAGAAATGCGCGGCGGGTGCAACAGTTTCCATCCGGTTGAGATCAGGCCATGGCCGTGTTTTCAAGACGACGCTCACGAGATGTCCCGTGGAATCAAATCGCAATCATTGTTAAGCCTTGCATCTCTCTGGCATCTGTTTGGTTACCTCGAATCCGGGTTTCAACACACTGACTCGCATGGCCGCCCGTTGCGATCAAGGAAGGAAAAAGAAAAGAGACCCAGGAAAGGCCCAGGAAAGGGCCCCGACAGCGTGTCAGCCCGCCCCCCCCTCGCAGGAGCCAGAGCAGAAGGGTCGGTCACACCCCTCTCCCCATAGCTAAAGCAAGTGTTTCCGGAAGGAGGCAGGCCTGATGGGAATCGGGCCAACCGGCTAGTCCTCGTGGCCGTGGGATTGCCTCAACTAGCAAGAACCGCAAAAAGCCTCCGTGGGGGGGAATACCTGATCGACCTTGTTCTATAGTCGAGGGCGCGGCTGGGGAGCTGGTTGAGGATGGGGGTCGCTGGTTGGCGGGCGGGCGGCGCGCCAATCACAGCGCAGACGATTGTGATTGAGTCGACTTCTATTTGCCTTCTAGTCTGAAATTGCGCGACGGTTGTCCCATGCGTCAGTTCCTCGGCATTCCGGGGGGCGCCAACCAGACTCTGAATCCACTGGTTCGAGGGACGACAACCCCCACGGCGTTACGGAGCCCTGCTGCTGCCCGCCCCAGCCCGGCGAGGGGACAGCACGTTTGCAGGTAGGGGTTGTAGGGGCTGTAGGGGTAGCTAGGGGTAGCAGGCAGTAGGGGAAGGGGAGAAGCAAAGAGAGAGGCGACCGAAAAAAAAGGAAAAAACAACCCGACCAGGTCCCCCCCCCCCCCCCTCCCTCCCCCCCCCCCTTCTCACCTACCTACACATTCTCGTCCGACAAGAGGCAGCCGGCTTAGCAAATGGGAATCCACTTTTACACTTGCCGAAGCTATACACTACACTGCGGGGGGTGGGGGAGAGAAGAGGGAAAAAGCTATAACTCACACAAGTGCCCACGCGAATGCTCACGAGGGACGAAGAGGGGGACCAGAATAGAAGCCTAACTAACTGTGCCCGCAAAATCAGACATGTTTCTTTTTTTACTTCGTTTTCTTTTCTCTCTTCTCTCTCTGACTGACTGCCTTGCTGGTCCTTCCCAGTGGAAGAATCTTCAACCACGCACACGCTAGACCTGGCTCTAACTAACACCGCCGTGGCGATTCTGCTCCGACCCGCGGGCCAGCGCCCGCCGGCTCGAGACGGTGCTCCCACATGGCTCAGCTAGCTACATGATTAAGTAATAAATGCTCGCAGCTTCACCTCCTCCCAAGAGTCCACTTGGCTCACCCTCTCCACACCGGGTTTTTTTCTCTTCCCTCCCTTTCCCTCCCTCACCATCCCGATCCAGCTATTTTCTCCTCCGTCCCCAAGTGCCATCCGTGCCATCCCACGCTGTCACGGCTGTCTCCCTGTCACTCCCACGCCCGCGCCCCCGCCCGTCGCCCCTCGTCCGACTCTTGCATCCTCTTACATCCTCTCGCATCGGCCTCCCTCTCCACCGCCCAAACATGATCTGCACCGCCTGTCGCGCAGCCCTGCGCACCGCTCGCGCCTCTCCCGTCCGGGCCCTCGCACTTGGCGCAAGCCGGTCGTCGGCCTCCTCAGCCTCTTCAGCCTCATCGTTGCTTGCGGCCGCACGACCAGCGCCGCCGCCGTCGCTAAGCCGCTCCTTCTCCGCATCCCGCGCAATCCGTGCCCGCTCCGTCGTCGACCTCGAGGAACCCCCATCCATGACCCCCGCCGAGTCGGCCATTGCTGACGTGCTCGTCGACAAGCTGGCCCCGACCCAGCTGCTGGTCCAGGATGTGTCGGGCGGCTGCGGGAGCATGTACGCCATTGACATAACCTCGCCGGCCTTCCGCGGCCAGTCCATCCTCAAGCAGCAGCGCATGGTCAACGCCGCCCTGGGAGACCTCGTCAAGGGCTGGCACGGCGTACAGATCCGCACAAAGGTCCCTCCTGCTGACGAGCCTTGAGAGGAATGGCGGTGGGAAGTGCATGATGGAGTGTCAGGTTCCGATACCCAATTGGGTCCGGGGCGAGGCATGTGGAAACCGCAACAAGTGTACGAATAAGATTGTATGGATTACAAACCGAAAAGAGGGAGCGTTGCGCCGGAATACCATCCATCATGATATATCCTCGGTTCCTGGCCTGCGCGTGGCCCGGCCAAGAGAATACTATTACTATAAAAAAGAACATGACTAGGCACTTACTACAAAGGAACCGAAAAAAAACCGGCTCTCGGGTTGGGGCGGGTAAAAAAAAAAAAAAGACAGAAGAAAAAAAACCAAAGAGGTGGAAGAGAGATATAGTTCACTTAACCCTCGCTGTATTATTATGCTGTAGAACCGTATGTTTCTGAATACAAGGGACACGTCATGTTAAGTCGTGTCCCTGCTGTATACGCAAATATCAAGACTCTACTCAACGGCTCTCCAGTGTCATCCAAGCGGCTGACGAATCATCTACTGGGCGAGATTCACACACACACACCACACACACACAACAAAACCCAAGTTGGCACAGGATATTGAACACAAGTAAACGTGAATATTGGAATCGTGCTCTAAACTATCAAGTCCTTGACGCCTCGTACACAATCCGCCCGTGGGCTTCTATTCCTCCCTCGTTTCTCCAGTAAAGTCTTTAACACATAAAATCAACGTCCCAACATGAATCGCCTCCAAATAATAAAACAGGTGGACGGATACTCCACACGCAACTACCTCCCAAAACCTCTTATGTTTCTCTCCATTACTGCTGGAGGTACTTGAGAATCTGCTCCCGCTCCTCAACGGGCATGACTCTGAGCACCTCACGAACACCGGTCCAACCAGCCTTGGCGTGTCCACGGACAACGCTGGCGACCTCGGCGGCGAGCACCTCTCCCTTGAGGGCCTCGACCTTCTCTCCGATAGTCTTGCGCTCCGACTCGTACCACTCAGTCACGGCACGGTCGTCCTTCTCCCAGTCGACAATGCCAGACCAGCTGCGCAGAAGGTGGACGTACTTCTCACGAGTCTCAGTGGACTTGGCAGCGTTCTGGCCAGCCGCGGAGCTGATGATGCTGGAAGTCATGCGGCGCAGGATGTACTCCTCGTTGAGACGACGGCGCAGACGCCAGTAGAAGTATCGGCGGGCGTTGGGCCACTCAAGGGCGTCGCGGATGACGCCCTTGGCCTTCATGCGGCCGGCACGGTCGTGAAGGTCAGCGAACTGCACGGCAATTTGGGCGTAGACGGGCAGGAGCTGCTTCTCGCGGGCAACCATCTTCTTCTTGATCTCATCCGTCTCCTCCTGGGAGAGGCTGGAGTCCTCGAGCTGCTTCTTCAGGCCAGCGTAGACGGGGTCCATGCGGGCCATGGTGGCAATCTGCTTGTCCTTGCGGTACTTGATACCGATGATACCCTCGGGCTCGAGGACACCACCGCGAGCCTCAACATCGGCGTACATCTCCATGGCCACGGGGTTAATCGTGGGGTCGACGACGACCCAAGATCCACCACGGAGCTCACCGAAGGGAGGAATGTAGACAAAGATGGGCTGCTCATACTTGACGAGGGCATCGACGATGAAAGAACCATACTTGAGGACCTCGTTGTACATGTCGCGCTGACCACCAGAGAAACCACGCCAGTTGGCAAGGATCATCAGAGGCAGCTGCTCACCGTTGTTGAAGTCGTTGATGGCCTGAGCAGTCTTGAAGGCAGAGTTGGGGTACCACACACCACCAGCCTCGTTGCTGACCTGTTCGATAGACTCGGGGTTGGCAGGGTCGGCGGGGGTGATGTTCTCAACGGAGCGGGTCTCAACAGCGATGACACCCATGGGGATACCACCAAGGCGAGCGCGACCGACAACAACAGTCTTGGCCCAGCCGCCAAGGGTCTCGACGAAGGAGTCCTTGTCAAACAGACCAGGCTCGAAGCCATCCTCACCATCGCGACCGCCAATCATCCAGCGGACATCATAAGGCTGCTTCTGGGGAGGAGTGTAGACAATGTCACGGTCCCAGTCGTCAGAGCTAGGGCTGACAGGAACGGGGCTGTTGCGTTTCTCGGGCACGAAGGACATCCACTCGACGATCTTGGAGATACCAGCAAAGTCGTCGTTGGCAGTCATGTGAGAGACACCGTTGCGGTACATGATCTGGGTGCCACCAAGCTGCAGGTTGGAGGTGTAGACCTCACGACCAAGCAGGTTGTTGAGGGCGGGGGCACCGGTAAGGATGATGGGCTGGCCCTCAATCTGGACAGCACGCTGGCCGAGACGGACGAGGTAGGCACCAATACCTATACAAAGTTAGAAAATGGCTTGCAAAAAGGGAATATGTGATAACTTACCAACTGATCGGCAGGTAACCAGGGTGACGGTGAAGATGTCGTTGTAGGCTCGGCTGGTGGCACCAGCAATGAGACCGGATCCTCTCAAGCACTCAACACCAAGACCCTCCTCCTTACCGATGACGGTGAGAATCTTGTGGCGCTTCTCGCCATCCTCAGAGATCTCCTCAGTAATGACGTCACCCTCGAATCGCTTCTTGCCCTCGTCATCAAGGTAGAGGTAGCGGAATCCACCCTCCTGCTTGTTGACATCGTTAAAGGCGACCTTGTAGTGACCCATGAGCTCGTCGGCAAGACCAAGACGAGCACCAGAGTTGGCCGACAGGTAGATGCGGGGAATTCCCAGCTTACGAGCCAGCTCCGTGCACTTGTGGAAGAAGTCATCTTCCTTAGGGCCGAAGGAACCGATCTTGTAAGTGATATCGTTGGCAACGACGATGAAACGACGTCCGCTGGGGTACTCGGGAGTGCGGGCTCGGAAGATCCAACCGACCATACCGCAAGTGTTGGTGCCAGGCTCACGGTTCACCTCATCGAGGTTGTCCTTGTCATCCAGGACGAGCTCAGTGAAGGTGATGCAGTCGCCGATCTTGGGCTGCTGAGACGCCAGGGAGGGGTGCTCCTTGACGGCCTTGAGCCAGGTGTTCTGGATAGCCTGGCGGAACAGCTCAGGGAAATCGTAGACGTACTGGGTACCCATCAGATGGGCCTTGTAACGCTTGGGCTGGAGCCAGTTCTTGGTGGGGTAAGGAGTGTTGATGGGCAGCAAGTGCATGGGACCCTTCTCCTTGGTACCGCCAATGCTGTGGAACACCCACTCGCCCTTCTCGGACTTGCGCTCAGCGTACATGTCAACATCGACAACGTAACCGGAGGTGTTGGTGATGATGACACGGAGAGGGTAGGGAGTGCCGGTCTGGGGGTCAGTGCAGATGATGCGAATCTCGACCTGGGCAACACGGAGTCGCCAGGCACGGAGACCGAATCGATCCAAGAAACCCTGGAGACTCTCCTCGACCTCACGAGGCTGGAGCTGGAAGACGGGAGTGAAGTTGATGAAGATGTGGTTAAGATCGGAGTTGTTGTTGCCGATAATCTCAAGGGCATCAAAGATGTCGTTGATGACACGGTCAGCCTCAGAGATCAGATACTCAGCAGTGGGGATCTCATCACGGAGACGACCAGGTCGGATGACGGCACGAGTGAAGTATCGCTTGTCAGTGTCCACAGTCTTGCCAACACCCTCGTAAACGTGGATGTTCTTGTTCTCAGTGAAGACGGGCTTGATGTGGAACTTGGCCAGACGAGCAAGCTCAAGCTGGAAAGCAAGAGCGGGCTCGCTGTGTCGGATACTGTCGTCCTCGTTGTACTCGGGACCACGGAAGGTGTAGTATCCGGGGTATGATCCGTCGTTGTGACCGCAGATGAATGTGATGCGGCGGACACGGCGGGCCAGAAGCTCATCCTTGAACTGCTGCACAATGGGGAGGATGCGCTGAAGGGTGTCCTTGTCTCCGCTGCCCTCGGTATCCCGGATGGCAACGTTGATAACAGCGGAGAGCTCCTCCTCTTCCTCTTCCTGCTTGGGAGGAGGGGCAGGCTTGCGCTTGCTGCTAAGGTCGGGGATGAGACCGGGGGTGGTGCGCGACTTGGCCTGCTTCTGCTCGTGAGCAAGGGCTTCAAGAGCCTTCTGGATCAGGTCCTCAGCATCATCAATGTACTTGCAGGGCACAATGATACCCTTGCGAGTCGGCTCCTCCTCCCACTTGTGAGAAAGGTAGGACATGTCACTGATGGAGTGGATGCGGTTGAACTTGAACTCACCGCCGCTGGGGGTAGCGGGAGTGGAGGGAGCAGCAGACTGGAGAGGGAGGCCGTACTCGGACTGGCCAATCTTGCGGAGCTGGAAGTCCCAAGAGACAAACTGCGGCGATTCGGTCTCATCGGAGTGGTACTCAATCTTCTTGAGGATGTACGCACGGTAGGCACGGCGAACGTAAACCTCGAGCGAAGCCAGGTTGACCCAGGGATCGTCGTGAGCGAAGAAGAGGGTCAGGACATCAAAGACGGTGTACTTGGAGTCGACAACCTCCTTGATGATATCCAAGCTAGGCTCACGGTGGTCCCAACCAGTCTCACCGTAGCGCGACTCGATGACGGACGAGCGGAGGATGTGCTCCATCTGAGCAGTTCGCTCCTCCAGAGAAGGAAGAGAGCACTGGATCATGATCTCACGAGCCTTGAGCGAGACCTTGGAGGTGGCTCGCGAAGACTGGAGCTCGGTCAGCTTGCGGAAAGTCTCACGCAAGCTTCTGGCGATGCTTCCAACATGGGGCTTGTTGGGGCGGTACTCCTCAAGAATGGCCAGGATGAGCGAGCTCTTGGCGCTGACGCGGCTGTGGGACAGGACAGTCTGGACAACCTTGGGGATGTCCTCCTTGTTCTGGTCACGGAGCTTAAGAACGACAGCGTCCTCCTGGGGCTGGTTCATGAAGAGGGCCTCAACCTCGAAGTAGTTCTCGAGGAGGCCACGGATGACGTTGAGCTCTCGCGCCTTCTGACCATCGATGTACATATCCATGACGGTGGTAAGAGGAGCCAGAGTAGTCTTCAGGAGCTCGGCGTCGCTCGAGGACATGTTATCCTCCAGGAACTTGCTGAAAGCCTTGCTCAGAGCCTTGGCAGGGAACTCAATGCTGTGTCGCGACTTGGCGCGGTCCACAATCTGAGTGAAGAGAGCGTCCAGCTTCTGGGGCATGCGGGAGTGCAGGGCAGAGAAGGATGCGTTCCACTCGGAGAAGGGCAGCTCGGGGTCACGGAGCACCTCGATCAGCTCCTTGAGAGTAGGGGCCATGATGACCGAGTTGTCATAACCGTTGAGGATGTTCTGGAGGGTGTTGAACAGGACGGAGTATCGCTGGGCAGGCTTGTTTCCGACGAGGACGGGCTCGCCGTAGGCAGGGAGCTTGTCAACGAAGGCCTGGGCCTGCTTAACGCGGCTGGGGTCATCCAGGGCGAGAATACCAAGGATGTCACCAGCCTCGAGAGTGGCTCCGGGCTGCTTGATGAGCTGCACAATACCATCCTCCTGAGCAACCAGGGGCATGTACATCTTCATGACCTCAACCTCAGCAAAGGTCTGGCCAGCGGTGACGTGAGAACCGTTCTCGACGGTGTACTTGACCAGCTTACCGGGGCTGGGGGATCGGAGCTGAGTGGGGTCGTTCTCCTGCTCGAGCAAGCAGGTCTTGCTATCAACGGAGAGACGAGTGGCACCAACTTCCTCCTTCCAGTAGACGTTGTGACTTCGTCCGTCGAGGAGAATCAGGAGACCACCGTCACTGAGAGCACGCACACCAACCGAGCACTTGGAGCCGTTGATGAAGAGGTGGTAGGCGTCGGCGCTGGCGCGGGTGGCGGTGAACTTGTATCGGAAGCCCTCGTAGATGAAGTCGACAGTGAAGACAGTCTTGAGGATGTCCTTGGAGGGGACCTGACCCTTCTCGAGACCGGCGCGGTACTCAGCAATGCTGCCCTCACTAGCAATGTGAGCCTTGGTGACGGCACCGCACACGACGGCGAGCATGGTGTCGGGACGCTCGGCAGTCAGACGCTTGGAGATGAGCTCATCCAGCCAGCCAGTGGAGATGGTGTTCTCCTCGAAAGCCTCAGTCTCCAGCAGCTTGATGAGGTATTCGACAGTGGTTCGGAAATCACCACGAATGCTCAACTCCTTGAGGGCGACAACCATGTGTTTCCGCGAGGCGGATCGGTTCTCGCCGTAGGCGAAAATGTGACCGAACTGACTGTCGGAGAAACTGTGAATACCACCCTGGGCGGCGACGGAGAAGTAACCCCACACATTGGAGCTACTTCGGAAGTTGAGCTCGTGCATCACACCGTTGGAAGGCTTGAAGCCCTCACCGGGATCCTCAGAGGTGATTCGGCAGGCCGTGCAGTGACCCTTGGGGCGGGGACGTCGCTGGCTCTGGGCAGTGCCCTCGTTCTTGAACTCAAAGTCGATGTCGAGCGAGGTCTTGGGGTCGACACCGTAGAGGAGTCGAATATCACGGATTCGGTGGAGGGGCAGACCCATGGCGATCTGCAGCTGG
Source organism: Calonectria multiphialidica (assembly GCA_020623665.1). Lineage (NCBI taxonomy): Eukaryota > Fungi > Ascomycota > Sordariomycetes > Hypocreales > Nectriaceae > Calonectria > Calonectria multiphialidica. The sequence continues at coordinate 23,096 of JAHVYC010000022.1, forward strand.
GCAGCGGGCAGGTTGACACCGCTGACCATTTCGGTGGTGGGGTGCTCGACCTGGAGACGGGGGTTGAGCTCCAGGAAGTAGAACTTGTCGTCGGCGTGGGAGTACAGGTACTCGACGGTACCGGCGGAGACGTAACCGACCAGCTTTCCGAGACGGACAGCGGCATCCTCCATAGCCTTGAAGGTCTCGGGGTTGGCAATAGTGACGGGGGCCTCCTCAATAATCTTCTGGTGACGTCGCTGGACGGAGCAGTCACGGCCGAAGAGGGAGATGTTGTTGCCGTACTGGTCAGCAAGCAGCTGGACCTCCAAATGTCTGGCGTTGCCAGCCAGCTTCATGATGAAGATGGGAGATCCGGGAATCTCGCTGGCGGCGGCCTTGTACAGGGCCTCGAAGCCGTCCTCAGACTCGGCCTTTCGGATACCCTTGCCACCACCACCCTCGGAGGCCTTGATCATGACGGGGAAGCCAATCTCCTTGGCCTTTTCCAGACCCTCCTCCCATGATGTCACACAGCCCTTGGCGTAGATGTCGTCGGCAACAGTGACAATACCCTTGCTATCCACTTCGACATCTGCGACGCCAGTTCCCGACCAGGGAATACAGGGCACCTCGGCGTGTTGTGCTACAATTGTGGAGGAAATCTTGTCACCCAGCGATCGCATAGCAGACCCGGGAGGGCCAATGAAGACAATCTTGTTGGGTGAGGCGGCCAGCGACTCTGGCAGCTTTGGGTTTTCGGATGCGTGACCCCTGTGGCGCAGGCGTGTAAGTAAAATGGGCACTACTTCGCCATTGGCGATCCTGCCGCCCTTTGGGCCTCGTTGCGGTGTGTGGGGAGGGGCACCGGGCCCGAGAAATTGGGCGGTGGAAAATGTTGGGGTGGGAAAGAGGAGGGGAGCTACTCACCATCCAGCCCACACTGCGTGGACGTTCATGCGCTCGGCAATGTCGAGAATCAGTTCCACGTTGGCATAGTTGTGGTTGTTTGTGCCGCCGGGAACCTCGACGTAGTGGTCCGCCATTCGGATGTAATCTGCGTTGGCCTGCAGATCTTCGGGGGTTGCCATCACAGTGAAGTGAATGGCTCGCTCGTCGCCGAACGTCTCGTAGGCCCATTTTCGGACCGATCGAATCTCCTTGACGGCGGCGATACCGTTGTTGGCGATAAGAACCTGTGCGACGCAGCTCCTGTCAGCAAACACCATCCAATACGACTCGGCTGCACTTTTGGGTGGGAGTGTCGGGTCATTCTCAGGGGGCTAAAGTATAGCAAAGTCGCCGACTTTTTTCGGTGGCCGAGTGGGCAGCAAGCAAAGCGGGCGAGCAAAGCGTTGGGGGAAATCGTGCCATGCGGCAGAGTGCGGGCAGGCTGGAAATACTCACATTGGTGATGACGGTGTGACCACCATTCTGAGCAACAAAGTCCTTGACTTTGCTGGGAGGAGCGTTTTCCACTCTGTTTCCACCGATGAAGTGGTCTGCGATCTTGAACTTCTCGGCATACGACGCCTTGCCATTGACGTAGGGCACCGACCGCCCATTGGCACCCTCGTGGGCACCAGCTGAGATCTCAGTCATGGCTGCTGCGTTGTGTATGTGTGAAATGGGGAGGAGAAGGGAGGAGGGAGAAGCAGAGAATGGAGGAGGAGGAGGAGGAAGCGGTTATGTTTAATTTCGTCGGAGGGATGGGATTGAGAGGACGGCGATGGGTGCTGTCGCAGTCTCGGTCAAGGCCAGGGCGTCATGAACCGGGCAGGGGTAGCTCCGGCCGAGAAAAAAAAACAAGCCACCTGCGAAGGGGAGCTTTTTTGCGTTGGGTGGGCGGGTTCTGGTGGTATAACGCTAAAAATACAGTGGAGGGGCCCCTTTGCTGTAAGCTTCCGAGGACAAGCTAGCTCCCCAATATTGGCGATTGGGAGAGGAGGAGGAGGAGAAGAAAACCTTTACAGGTGAGGATTGAGGATGGATTAGAAACGGAGGAAAGATGAAAAGGACGGAGGAGGAGGAGGCGGCGGGTTCAAGAAGTCAATCGCCAGAAATGCGGGAGATGCCAGGGCAGGTAGTAGTTGATGCGTGGCTGGTGGCAAGCTTCGGCACCTGGGGACGCACTACACTAGAACTGTTGGGAGACAAGCCGTCAGCCGGGAGAGCAACAAAGCAGAATCGACGCCCCAAAGAAAAAAAACCTGAGTGGAAACGCCGCTTCCGGGCAGGTCTTGGTTCGTTCAGGCACGCTGCCCGTAGTGGGCTTGAGTGCCCCTCCAGTGGATCCCCCGCCAATCAACCCCCCGTGGCCCAGGCGGCTCCGGGGTGGGAAGCTCTTAGTTTTGCGTGGAACCACCCCCCCTTGCACGGCTCTCCCCCCCAGCGGTTTGACGGACGATGGCTGTGTGGGGACGTCCTTTCGGGATGCCAAGGAGACCCGTGTCGGCTGCCCGCGGAGTGCGATTTTTGGGAGATTGAGGCGTCGCCGCAACGACGAGATTGATGATGGGCAGTGGGATAGGTTGGAGCTTTTTCGGAACCAAAAGAGGTTTAAGGAAATGAAAGGGGGAAATTGCCGGTGCGGAAGAGCGATGTTTGTAGTGAAGTTCGTTGCGGCAAAATCCAGCAGACCGGGGACCGAATCGGGATCCGGGATACGGGACACGGGGCTTCAAGATTCGGGCTTACTTACAAGATCTGGAGCCAACTGCAGACAAATTTCGGCTTCGTCTTCGACAATGACGCTGAAACATAAAATAAAATGACCCGAAGAAAGAAAAAGAGGCTGAGAGGTATTCGCCGTCTACTGTTCTAATTCTGGAGAGGATTCCGGAGAGGGGTGGGCGCGCGACTGATAGTAGTTGGATTACACGTTTGACCCAGAGTCAATATCTTACCTTCAATATTCGGAAAGAGAGACAGGCATGGAGAGCACAAAAAAAAGGTAGGAAAATATGACCAAACGACAAGGGATCGAGAAAAAAAAAACACCACATGGTCTAACAGCGTGCTATTTAAAACATGCGTTTTCATCAGCGTTGACTGTGATTTCTACTCTGGCTTCCATCGGTTGCATCAGCCCTTTCCAACTCAAGACACTAAGACGACAAAACCACCGCCGGCTCCGTCGCGGAAAGGCAGTTCGCGCAGCCCAAGACTCAGAAAGACAAGGCGGATGGCTCTGCAACGAACCGCAACTCGCTGGTATTTCGGTCTCAGGTCCCACATTCCCTCCGCCGGGGGACGGGTGCGGCGGCGGGCTCTCCCTCTGTAGTTGAAGAGCAAAGCTGACAGGGCCGTGTTAGATAGCACAGCCCTCTCCCTGCATCCATCTCTCTCTCTACTTCTCTCGCTGCGGCTGAAGGAAGGACGGCCGGCTGACGGGCTTTGACTGTGCTTATGGGAGACACATTCTGCCCCTCCTGAGAAGCGATCGTCGTCAATCTCGCAGCCCGAGGAGCCATTGGAAACTCCACGCTTGCGCTGGGCCTCTGCTCGACTCCGCGACACACATAGCATCGTGCGGCGTGTGCGTAAAGAGAGGGGGGCGTGCGCGGGCGCCGGTCCGGGGTGTTGGGTTGAGCCAGGTCAGACGGGGATCGGGAGTGGGGAACGCTTCTCACCATCTATCTCATCGACTTGCTGGCGTCGCATCGCATCGCATCCATCCCGTTCCGTTCAGGTTCATGTCGGTGACGTCGAACCCTTTTTTTTTCTCTGAATTTCTCGTCTCTTATATGCCAGTCAACATATGAGCTGAAACCACCCACCCCATGGTTTCAATAGATTGCATGGGAAACAGATACTGGTGAGGCAATTGGAAACCCGCTGCCTGCCGCGTAGTGTCCGATGCCTCAACCGCTTCCAGGAACAAGAAACTTAAAGCCGAAAAAAGAAGGCGATTCGTATCAGGATCTAGAGACTGCTACGTAACCGTGAGGGAAGGTAGTGCCAACAGAGTGGTGCCCAGCAGCAGTGTTGACATTCGGGCCATTTCTATGCCCCTCTTCTGCCCCCTTTCGGTTGTCATGGAGCCCGTCATTGGGATTGGGATCCATCCGAGAAGATTAAAATGCCAATACCGTCATGCTCGAAGCAGCCTAGCACAGAGCCACGATGACCTCCCCCCGTTGCAACCATCACATTCCGGCGGCAACATCCATATACCATCCCTGCCTGGGGTTGCTTCCCCATCATTCAACAGACATGGACGAGAGTCAAGTCCCAGGCACGAGAAACAAGACAAGGCAGCACACACAGACACACACCATTGTGGCATCCCCCTCCCCATCGCGCGCTGTGGCGACCCCCGCGCTGTATCACACTGCGCATTCCAACAAAAAACAAAAAAGATACACCAGCCAGCCAGCCTCTCACCTCCTTCTGCGAGTAGAATGCCTTCACTTACATGCGCCCGCTTTGCTCCCCCCTCTACTCCTCCTCCCCCTCCCATCCCCATCCCGCTCCTCCCCACCAGCGATAACACGCATCCCCAAATTTTGAATTCCACCTTTTTCGCTCTGCATAGGTATTAGCATCCTGCATGGGAATGACATGTCACGGCCAATCTGAGGCCAGTCATTTCCTCTCCCTCTACGTGCCGTGTGGGACACCCGGCTTCCCGTTTCTCCAGAATTATTTTTCTAAGAAAAAAAATCGGCCTCTTTTTTTTTTTTTTTTCTGCCGCCCCCCAATTGTTGAGAAGATACTTGGGTTCTACTTGGGAGAGGGCTGTTCACACACCAAAGGGGGCCTCATCCTGGCCCCCACGCGCCAATCACTGCCGTTCCCGCCCACCGCAGGCGCCCCACGAGCGCACACGCCAGATGTGGAAGTCAATGGAAGGCACGGGTTCGGTGCATTGTTCTTGTGGCTGGAGGGGCAGCCCAGCCGGCCATCCTCCGAATCCCCAACATGTTGGCCCCAGTCCGTGGCCCGGCGGAGATACGGAGATCTCGGGCCACCCGGTTCGGTCTACGGGCTGGCGCTGGCTCCTGGCCTCTTGTTCTGCCCTGCTGTCTGTTGCTGTTGCGCCGTTGAGTTTCTCGCAGTGAATGTAGTTCACTATTTTTTGACCCTTGACCCAGTCAGCAATTGCCCGTTGGTGGCTTGTGTTCCCAATGCCTCCCCCCATTGGAGCCGTTGCGTGCGCTCTCGGCTATCGAAAGCTAATCGCCATTGGCCATCTTGTTGGGGGCGCGAAACACAAGTTCCCCTGCCTTGGCCCGTTTGCCCACCGTGGCAGAGGAGCAAAGGAGCAAATCAACGAGTTGGGGGCCAGTATGGGTCTGAATGACGGGCATCGCTCAACCGCCGCCTCCTGGTCCCGCGATGGCATCATCTTCTTCGCCCTTGGCCCTGTCCCGTCCCGTCACTTGCAGCCAGCAGCAGTTGTACGGAAACACCATCTACAAATAGGCTTCCCATCCAAGTCACCACATTGGAATGCTCAGAAAACCGCCAATTGATGTATACGTTTGTTTTTTTTATTTTGTCTTGTTTTGTTCAGTTCAACTTGGTTGACGTGTGCTGTCTGGCTATTTAAAATCTCGTGTCCATGACGCACACACACGTTTCCTCAGTCTGTATCTACAGCTCTCTTTCCAGAGCCTTCTCGTGTCCTTCTTGTGTCGAACTCTTCGTCTCTGATCATCTCCATCCAGGTATATAACAAAGGAAACCGAAAACAAAGGAGAAAAATAAGTAGTAGTTTGTTGTTGATCAACCGCGGGCCGTGTCCTTCAGCCTTGTCAGACATCACACCACTCCCCACAGCTGTAGCCTCCGCGCGAACCTCTTTCGTCCTCTAGCTTCACATCGCGTTCCCCAGTATTACCCGCCTCATCAACCATCCCATCTCGTCCTATCAGATCCAGCCCGGGCCTGCTCAGCCTGCCTTTTACCCCAAGGTCTCTTTGCAGCTGCCGCCCGTAGCTTCTTGACACGCACATCCGCGCACCCTCCTCCCTGGTCCGCTCTGATCAGACACCCCTTTCCCCAGAATTAGTGCCCCGGCTGGCCAGGAATTGTGTGCCGTGTGTGGTTGCTTAAAATATTCAAGTGCCATCTCTTCATAAACATCCGTTAACCCCTTTCCCCAATGCCCAATATCCCAGGATGAACCAATCAAACAGTGAAAAAATCCATCTTTGTGAAGAGGGAGGAGAGAATAGAAGAAATTTCATAAGTTTCATCAACTCCGATCTTCGCCTCCGTGTATGCCATGCGCCCGTGTTGAACAAAATGCCAGACTTATCCACCCCCGAATGCAATGCAGTGTGCGTAGTAGAGTGGGTGAATCCGGTCCGGTCAGCCCGCCCCCAGGCAAAAATCAAACTAAAAGATTATACACAACCCGGGAGATCCAGGCAAACCAATCGATATGAACAGAACAGAAATGCCTTAGTACGTCTCCCCCAGGTCCGCCAGCTTTCTCTGGCTGGAGATGCTTGATCTCGACGGGCCGCTGGTCCGTCGGGTGCCGCTGTTGCGCCGGGCTGATGACGGCATGGGGATCGAGCTAGTGCTGCCGTCATTGTCCATCCTGGAGTACGTGCCCCGTCGGCTTGGTGTCCTCAGCTCGCCCTCGTCCTCCTCCATCAGATCGCCGCTAATGCTGGCGGAGTGGCCGTGCAGGGAGCCGCCGAGCGACGATCGTGGTCTGCCCATGGGAGTTCGTGTTCCAGTAAGCGACGTGCGCGATGCGGGACGGGGAATCATTTCGGTTCGAGATGGGGGTCGGGCATACGAAGTGACACTGGCCCGCGAACTAGGCCGGCTAATCTCAGAGCCAGGTCCCCTATCGGGGAGTGGCCCGAATGAGAGGCGGCTCACTCCTGACGTGCTGAGGCGGGGAACGTGGTTCCCCTTCGACGTAGAGTGGCCGTTGGTGGGTGTGGTCTCATCGCCCGCTACCGATGAAGTGGTAGATCCTGCAGTGCGCTTGCGAGATCGGACCGTAACCGTCGAAGGCACATGGGAGCCTCTGAAGACATTATCTCGGGGCGAAGCGCGGGGAGGTGTGTGGGTTGGGCCGGGGAGCTTGGAGCGCACCGAGTGCACACGAGCCTCGAGTCGCTGCATCTGGGCCGTGAGAGACCGAATGTGAGAGAGCGAGTTAGTTGGCGCAATCTTGTGCGAGGCGGAGCGAGGTCCAGGTCGGTTCGCAGGGGTTCTGAGAGTCGTCGTGCCACCAGTCGAGATGCGGCTGCCAGGTACGCGGGTAGATGTTGTAATAGGCTTGGCACCACGTGGCTTGGGAGTGATGCTCTGGTCGGCCGAAGGAAGGCGAGACTTTCGGACCTTTGACGGGGCGGGAGTTCTCGTGGATGAAACCTTGGGAAGAGGAGCTGAAGCATCCGACATGGGCGGGGAGGGAGGATCGCGCAGGTCCGAGAGGGAGTCGGATGGCAGAGGCGACTTGGACTCGGGAGGAGTGGTGATAAGGGGGGAGCTGGCGGTAGAGTGAGGCGAGCTTTCGTTCTTGTCGAATGTGGGCGATCCGAGAGCGGAGAGGTCGGTGGAAATGGTTGAGAGATGGCGCGCCTCCTGCTTCTTGAGCTTGTCCTGCAGAAGCTCGGCCTCGATCTTGAGGTCCCCAAGCTCCTCGCGCAAGCGCTGCGCTTCGATGCGCAGCTGCTCTCGCTCCTGCTCGCCAATCTTGATCTCTTCGTCCATCATGACGGCGCGCTCGATGGCCTGGTTGTACTTTGATTCCATGTCTTCGAGTGACGAGGTGGTGTTGCGCGCCTGTCGCTCAAAGTCATCGTTGGCGACCTCGATATCACGCAGCTTCAGTTGCAGGGTCCTGTTCGAATCTCGCAGTGTCGTAATCTCCTTCTCCAGCTGGTTCTGGGCGGTGTTGGCCTCGTTCTTGGACTCCTTGTATTTCCTCTGCGCATATCGAGTCAGTCACAGCCGTTGTTTCGCAACGGGGACGGCGACGGTGCATCCCCCAACGGTGGCGTGTTGGGCGGGGGCTCAAGCGACATACCTTCCACTCTTCCACCTCGAAGGCATACGTCTCGGCCTTCTCCTGCAGAACCCGCTCCTGCTTCTCAGCCCGCTCAATGTCCTTCTCGAGTTCCTGCTCTAGCTCCCTGCTCGACTCCCTGAACTCGGCCAGCTCCATCTCGAGCTGCTCATACTGGGCCTTGTACCAGGAGATGGCATCTTCGGGGGTGGTGATCTCGCTGGGGGGCGAGGATGGCGGTTCGGAAGCCATGGTGGGCGATTCGCGACGGTGTTCAGTCAGGAGCAGCGGACGGGTCGGGATCGCATAGGAGGTGGCGGGGTGGTTAAGGGGCAGATGAGGCGAAAAAGAAAGGCAGTGGGAGGCGAGGCCCGGGGGGAGTCGGGCGATGGCGGTTTTGAGGGGGCTTCGCGGGTGCGATCAATGGTATCTGGAAATCTCATGGCTGGTCAGTCTGCAGAACGGCGCCGTGAGGCACGGGGCAGAGCGAGAGACACATCACTCACCGATACCGAACCAGCCTCCGATTTCTGGCGCCGCCCGTGTGGCTGGAATTCCGGACGTCGTCTGTTGCAGCAGCAGCCGTGACTTACCTGTGCTGCCGTTGCTGTTGTCGATGGTTGTCGAAAAAAATGCTGTTGGTTAGTAGAAAGCAGCCGCTGGGGCGCCGAGTTGCAGAGAAACGGCACCGCAATCAATGTCGAAGGGGTTGCGGTTCGTTTCTGTTTTGGCTCGTGACGGGACCGTCTTGAATGCGACACTTGGGAACACTTTGGGCGCCCCGTTTCTGCCAGTACACACGGTGCTAGGCCTCATCGGGCATGGCCGCTGGGAGCCACAGCAACAGAGCGCTGGCTGACCCCACCACTGATTGGGTCACGGTTCACACAGTTGTTGACGGCGCGCCCCAAACATGGAACATGGCCTGCCGAGCCCCCTTTGCCCCGTCACGTGAATTTATCTGCGCGGGTTCCTTTCTGCCCGGACTCCTTGTAGCCTCCTTGTGGCCTCCTTGTGGCCTCTGCTCTGCTTGCCTTGCTCCGGCGTGGCCCGATCCCGACACGACTCCTGTTGGACTTCTGTTGGGCCCGTGGCTGCCGCTGCCGGCACCTACTCCTAGGCCGCACAGGGGGGCCAAAAGCAAGGCACAGCACATACCATGTGCGCCTACCGTGTGTGCGGGCTCCGTTAGACAGGTACCGCCCGCTGTGCGCTCTGTATCTGGTGCACGCCAACCGAGACCACCACCTGCACTCCTCACTGAACTCCTCCCTCCCTCCCATCTCCCCCTCCCACACGTCACCCCGTCATCAAAAGGAGGGGTTGGCCAGACCAGTCACTGGTCCGTCACCGGCCCCTTGTTGTTATTTTGGGCATCTTTCTATTTATTTCTCCCTCCTCTCACCGTGCACGCCCGTCTCCCGTCTCCGGCCTACCCTGCACTCGGCTTCCGAATCTAGCCCGTGTAAACAAATCCCAGCATTCCTCCCGCGAAAGCTAGACGGCACTCCCAGGTCATCTCGTTTTCTTCATGCTTAATTTACCCAGCTGCCTCACAGCCTCAAACTCTCGCTCCAATCCGTCGCGCCTTAGGCGCAAATCCTCATGCACTGTGGTCAGGCCCCCATGTCCTCCACTTAATGCAAGACAGTGTCCCCTGCTCTTCCCACCCAACGATATCCACGTCACTCGCAGCCCGTCCCGTCCCGCGAAAACACATGGGGCAGCAGAGTCTGGCTAAAATTCTACAAACCCATCCGGCCGCTGCAGATTCCACCATAGAGGAGGCGTCGCCTACAGAAAGGCCTGCCCGAAAGGTGCACTGCAGAAAACCTCCGTGCTTTGATCTACCTACATACACGTACATGACCATACATACAGCAACCTGTCAGGCTGGCGGATACCCCTGACGTCGGCCCAGACATCGGTTCCGACATGATTTGAGACAAGCTCTGACACCCATGTCTCGCCACGAGGCGGTCGGCATATTTGCACCTATTAATTAACTAGCAATGGACAAGTATCATGGAGTAAAATATTCCAGAAGCTACATAATAATAACGGCATTGGCTGAACAAGTCTCACTCCTAGTTTCGCGCAGATCTTTTATACTCCGTACGTAATTCCTTGTTCCCATTGCAGCATAGCAAATCGGGGTTGGTCATTGACCGCTTAACTCAACAATCCGCGACAGTCTACCCTGCGGCTCTGAGTGATACCAAACAAAAACAAAAAGAGCAATTAAGGTAAAAGAAGAAAAAAAAAAGTAACAGTACAAAAATAACAGGTCATTGGGTATTTTGAACAATAAAAAAGTGGTAATATCATTAGTGTACTACAATGGTATCCTATGTCAACTTTTCATCCCTCACAGCCGCGCCCCTCCAGCTCTCCAGGCTCCCCTCACTCTCCTGGCCCCGGCAGCGGCCGCCCCAAAATTGTGAAGCCTCTCTCCAATCAAGTACGCTTCATCCCGGATGCGGGCCGTCCAGCCATTAAACACCCGCACCATCCCAATTGTGTTCTTGGTTACCAACGCTGCCAACGCGAGAGCAGGGTATGACTGCCTGTAAACGATGGCCAGTCGGGCGGCCTCTGCCGCCTCATCCACGCCGGGTTGGGCACCAGTGATGAGACCGTATTGGATTAGCTTGCCAACAACTGCTGGCGGCCCAAACACTGCCGCCGCAAAAATGGCCAGCCCAGGGATAACAAACGCCCTTGTCAAGACGCCCACATCGGGATGCATCCAGCCCTGCCTGAGAACCGTACGCACTGCTGTGGCAAGACGTGTGTCCGCAAACATGGTTGTCACCATGCGTGCGCTCAACTTCAGGTATAGGATGCCTAGAGTCCACGATTGGATGACACGAACCGTATGACGACTGGCTTCTGGGGCTCCATCCCTCGATGCTTGAATCGTTGCCGCTGTCGGTGGGTACATGTAGGTGTGAAGCGGGATGGCGAGATAGAGCTCCATGAGACCCGAAACCAACAACGGGAAAACGACTAAAAGAACAAAGTAGGCGTAAAACAGGGATGCGCCCTTCATGACGAAGGACGCGACTCGCCAGTGTGCCCCACCAGCAGCCACTTGAGCTTGGGCGGATCCAAAACCTCGCTTCATCTTGGACCAAATGCTTTTGCTGTGGAAAACCAAGTAGGCAAGAGATCCAAGTAGATAGACACCGATGCTGAAGGCGTATATATCGTTTGTTCTGATATGCGATGGAATGAGCAGCTTGAACATCTTCCGTCCAAATACGAGAGGGATGATGGTGAACCCGACTCCAGTGACAGCCGCAAATACCCAAATGAAAAGAATGAATAAGAATATTCTTGCACGGAAGTTGGGAGGGATGTAAACCATCTGGTACTGGTTCGTGGCATACAGATCGGTATCTGACTGTCCGTCCAGCCGCTGACCACGGTCTGTCACATCAAGGAAGACTTTTCTGCCCTTGGGGATCTTGACACGATCCGAGGCCGGGGCGCGCACGAACTGCCCGCTTTCAATTAGCTGGTTCGAGTCTCGGAGGTAGTTCTTCTTGCGCCTCAGTCGAGACATTTCGCTATGAGAGAGGGGCGTTTTAGGCTTGGCATCACCTCCCTCAAAGGCGTCCTGCCACGTTTTGGGGACGACCCTGTGTTGTTCATCCAATTCCAGGAACCTGGTCTTGTACCAGGGAAGCCCGTTGAATTCAGAGGTCGGTCCAAGTTGAAGACTGCCCTCCTCGTCGATTCTTCTTTCGCCAAATAGGAAGAATGTCAACCGAAGGCCTCGTGCGCAAGTGCGGAACCACCATGTGTACATCGCATGGAGCCCGTCGCCCGGCCGGAAGAAACTGACAGCTAGAGGCATTAGGAAGTTATAAAAGAGGAGATCAACGGGGAACTCCAGGACTGGTTCATTGGATGAATAGTGAATCGGAAGAACATTCGGTACTGTGTAGGAGAGTCCCCACACTACACCACCGAGACACACAATGACCAGGGCTCCGTAGACGAAGGCGGAGAACAAAATCTTTCTCAACTGTGTCGTTAGGTTCCTTTCAAGGACGTCACGGACAGGATGGAACTCTGGATCATCAGGATCGCGGATGAAGTCTGTCATAAGATTAGCGAATGGTAAAAATAACAATGGTTTATTCAACTTACAGAGAACGCCCTGGCGCATAATCTTGCGACACATAGAGACGAAGAGGGCGAAATGAAACATGTAGCCAGTGCCAACGAACCAGTGTACAAACACCGAAGTCAAAGGATAATTGTAAGTAAAGAGCATCCGAGACTTGAATGTAGTGTTTTCGAACAACGGCAATAAGGCTCCATCGAGGAGAAGACCGCAATATAGCGGAAAGACCAACATCTCGATGCTGATAATCATAATGACCTTCATGATGCCGCTGGCTTGGTGCAGCGTGTCAATGACGCCAGCCTCCCAAGCTTGCATAATGTTCCCCCTTGAGAATGGGCTGCCGCGCTTGAGGTACATGGCACCCATGAAAAATAGTGTAACGTAGCCGGCAAGAATGGCCCAGAATCGATCCAGCCCAGACCAATGGGCCAGTTCCAGATTGATCAAGGGTGATGATTCGGGTTCACCAAGATCAATTACCCAGGAGCCGGGGTTCAGCAAGATGGACGACGAAAGGCGAAGCGCGTCTAATGCGGCTGATAGGAATGAGGAAATCATTTCGACAGATGGGAGATGGGAAAATATGGCACCCCCGAAGATAAAAGTCAAGGTTGTGCTTATGATCGAAAGGACTGCGCCAATATGCCCTTTAACCGTGATGAGGGCTTCGTGGCTGATGGCCGAAAAGTTTTGAATCTCAGAGGCAGACATCGGGAAATCCTGGAAGGCATAGTCCAATACCCCTGACCCAGCACTTGTCCACAATGCCCAAGCAGCCTTCCTTGCCGACAAGACCTGTGCGGCAACGACACCACCGATGATGCTGGTAAACATGTCAAGAATGTTTAGAGTAACCCACGATGCGAGCCCAACGACCATGACGGCTATATCCTGGACGAGTCTCGAGAGCTCAAAGAGAAGACGAACCAATCGCATGGGGTTTGCCAGGATCCATACACTGACTCGTCCGATGTTGTACGGAATAAAGATGCAAGCAAAGATGGTGACAGACACAAGAACTGCGCAGAAGATGGCATTTTGGAAGAGACCAGCGATGGGACCTCGCATTCCAATGAGCTCCATAACTCCTTCAAAGTCTTCAAGGTCCTCGATAGCTTCTTGATCAAGGCCAGCGCCCGCCACACCATCAACATCCTCGGGTTCGGCGTTGGCATTGTCCTCTGCACCTTCATCGTCATCGACATCAACCCAAGCATCATCTTGACCGTCGCGAGCAGCGCCTTGGTTGTTAGCGTCTGGCTGGACTTGGTTATGCTCCTCGAGATCACCCCACATGAAGTCGGTGACACGATTGACAAAGCCTGGCACTCGAACCTGCACTTCGTTGACCACTTCTTCGTCATGAGCGATGTCAGATGGCTGGTCCTCATGAACGTGGGGGACAGGCAGTGGCTGTTGCTCAAAGTCGTGTTCGTGATCCTGCCAATGGTTTGAAGGAGATCGGTCTAGTCCATGCCCCCCAAAATCTTGTACATCGTCATGATTACGAGCGGGACCGGCGGCCTCTTGGTCTTGGTCCTGGTCAGAGGACGGTGTCATTCTCCCATAGAAGGTGGATTGATCATTGGCGTTGAACCTGTGTGTGTTGGCATCTTCAGCTTCAGGCTCAGACGGTAGCGCTGCAAATGACCAGCTATTGTTGGCCAGAGGGTTCACAGAATCGTGCAGCTTGGGTCCATCGGACACAGCACGGGGGCGCGATGGACCTGGCTGAAGCTCTGTTCCCCACCTGTCGACTTCCGGATCGGGAGTTGGGAGCATTTCCTTCTCCTTGCCCTTTCGAGTGGAGGCAGCGTATGGTTCTGGAAGGCCTGATGATGACCCCTCATTAGATCCTGGAGTGAGCGCAACCCTGGATGAGCTTTCAGCGGTAGAGCTTGAGCTGTCTGGTCGGTCATTGTCGTGGACGTGGTCAGCGCGCCTATCAAGCCTGGGAAAATCGGAGGGACCACTATCTTGTCCTGGGATCGATCTGCGGGTGATATCAACCCAGTAGGAGAGTCGTTCTTGCAAGCCCTCATCCTCAATGATTTGTAGAATCCTCTCGGGTTCCCCATCTGCTTGGCGAAAAATGCGTAGGTAGGTATGGACGCTTGCTTGTTCATCAGAAGTCCCAGCGGTAGGAAGCCAAGGCTCAGGCGACGCCCCGTTCGAAGATTCCGTTTCGTCAAAAGCAGTTTGGGCCTGTCGGTCTGCATATCGTGCATGGTGATGATGCGGGTTTATGGGAATGTGGTGTTCAACAGGGACAGGGTCTGCGGCACTGGCGGGTTGCTCTCCATCATCAAGGGTCTCCTCGTCTGATTCCTCTGGTCCTTGGCCAACGTCAATATCCGGGCGGACGAGGATAGGTTCCGGGGGGGCCAGCGGGTTTTCAGGTGCTGCGAAAGCAGCACGCATATTAATTTCGGGCTGTTGCTGCACAACATAGTCTCGGACCAAGATGACAAGGATAAAGCAGACAATAACAAGAACTGTGATGATCTGCCCTTCGAGTACATATATCAACGATCGATTTAGAGTGGGGTTTCGGGTCAAGTTTTGAAGGAAAGCGACGTCGCCAAGAAGAGACGGAGGGGCCTTTCCAGAGATGTTCTCTACAGGCACCACATTGACCGAAGACTCGCCTGATCGATCAAACTTGGGGGGCATGTATAAAGAGTTGAGGAGAATTCGGAGGATATACTCGGAAATGTTTTGGCCTGAGAGTCCGTCCAGCATGGCCTGGGCCGCTACAACGGATGTTGTGGTTGGGACAAATAGAGGGCTGGCAGGACATGTGTCGTTGCCCATGGCTGATTGAGCGAGCTCCAGCGTGGCGGCGACTGTTTCATTGTTTCCTGACAATATCGAGCTGGCCCCGAGGCCTTCATCACTGACCCAAAACATGAAGGACCATACCGACCGCATAAAGTATGGAAGCCAACATACCCAAACACTAATTGCCATGACAGCGCGGAGCCACACCAAAACGTTTCGCAACAGGTATTTGGCCATGTGACCAATGAATACGTGAACGGGGAGCGACTGGGGCATGTCCGGGGCGTATAGCTTGGTGAAACGAAACGACGTCTTGCACAGCTCACAGTATTTCTTCTGCGAGTGGGAGAGCCATTCCATTAGACAGTCCTGGTGGACGTATTTGATGCTGCCGCTACATTTGCAGGGGTAGAAGAGCGGCTCTTCTGGGGTCCCCTCGCCGCGACAGATTCGACAAATGCCCGGGGCTGCATCTTGAGGCTGGAACGGGTCATCGGATTTGGTGGCGGATCGGTGGAGGCCCTTGAGCTTGGAGCCCAGGGTCGGGTCTTCCATGACGGCGGTGATGGCGATGGCGATTCAAGAGGAAGTCGGCCGTGCCCACGAGGGGCTTATTGGGGAGAGGTGGTAAACAGGGTCATGCGCAAGATGGGGGGTTCGACGGTGTCGGTGCTCATCAATCGAGACAATGGCCCAGATTCGGAATAGCAAGCTAAGACAGATATGCCGATGCGTGCGATTTCCCGGGGCGCAAGTGGAGCGACGGCAGAGAAATCGGGGGCGGTCTGGGAGCGTGTCCGGGGGCGGTCGTCGTAGAGAGGAGCAGTGCCGCGCAAGTCGCGTTGGGAGTTGGCAGCGGCCAAGTTCGGGACGGCCGTTGGCTTGCGATGGTGTTGAGATGAGACGTGGAATTCACAGGAGGGAAAGCCACCGCCACTAGGTAAGTAACTGGGCGCGCAGCCACTCGTCCCCACGTTGCGGAGTTGGTTCACGGTCAACTGCCAAGTGGCGGGCAGAATTTGGTTGGCGGGTTCTGGAAGAGTGGGTTCGTTGGGGTTTTGAACGGAAGGGGGGCTATTGGACCGTGCCACTGTGAAGACTAAATTCCCAAGCCTGCCGAATACGGGTGGTTGTGTACTCGGACAAAGGGCTTGAGCTGGGCTAATTTACCAATTACCCCAACTCTCTAACGATGAGTGTTTATTGCCTGGACGGAACATGTAATGATCCGACCGTCGGCATGATGTTTTCAGCGCCTCCCACGTGTTAGATGTACAGTGTGTGTGTGCACGGGCTGATGTCATGACCGAAAGCCGTTTGAGGAGCCATCACATGGGAAGCCATCCACGCGGGGACCGAGAACACGGTAGAGAAACCTAGGACGGAGTGGACGAAAATAAACACCCTAAATAAATCCAATCCGATGCTAAATATTATATTATTAGTGCTGTATTGTTTACTCGTGAATCAATTTACGTATTTATTCTGTTTACTTGTTTTGCTTTTTTGCCTTTGGTGTGGGATTACGACAGAAATCTGGTTCGCACAGCATGCATTTCTTCTTCCGTCGATTGTCGCCATCGAAGAATTGTTCGGCTACGAATTGGCTCTGATTAAGTGGTCATTTGAGCCCTCCATCTCCCATTTACTTACCAAAAAGAGTTTGAGCTCTTCCAACCAAAAGGAAACACAGCGTCGCTCTACCTCGGCTGGAATGACACCTGTCCCGTGGTCGTGGACGTGTGTGATGCTGCTACGCTGGGTTTACTAGCCAAAGTCTGGAGTCTGGCCTGTCGCATCGGGAAGGACACCAGAGCTTGTTCCCCAGCCTCTATGAAACAAATGGGACAACGCTTCTATCCGGACGGGAACCCGGCCATCAGAACCTGTCAAGGGCAGTTTGACGATAGCGAAGCGAGCCGACATGGTATCACACCCCCTCCATCGAACCAACTGGTGACGTAGAGTGTTTGGTTCCGAACTGGCTTTTGCCCCTTGAATCAACAACAATCGCCCATCCCGATTACAAGATGCAAGGATATCGGATTCGTTGGCTTACCAGGCCTGGTATTGGATGCTGCATATCATCCAGTTACATGCAAACTGCAGTGTTGGGAAACAACATGGACCGTTCTCGATGACGTCTGCATGCCTCGGCCGCCGGCCGCGTACACAGCTTGCCAAAACGTGAAAGGCGGCCCTAACTGCAACCTTGGGTGCGGTGGGGGCTGTGGATGACACCACTGCACATCGCCGGGACCACTCAAAAATGCCCCATGGCCAGTGAGGGCCGCTGGAATCGCACCGCGAGCGGGTGGTCCAAGACACAAGACAAGCTAAGAGCAGTCGAGATCAAGATATTTTGCATGCTGGTTCGTCATGTTTGTGCCGGCTCGCTCCCCCGTCTCGCTCCGTTGACGATTGTCTTATCGCTGCCTCCATCTTCCGTTTCCCGCCTCTTGCCTTGGTCCATCCTATATGTAGACTTTTCCCCCTTCCTCTAGACGTCTCGCCCTCGTCTCGGGTCGCGTCGCAAGAAAACCCCGAGGGTTCATGACCGTCGCCACACCCCTGTAGCCACGCCCCTAGGCAAATAGCTCCCGTTCTGACAAAAATCACACCCTCACGTCGCAACCTCAACAACGCCAGAGCTCTTCCCCTCTGCACCATTCTCAGGTTTGTTGCGATACGCTTCACCTTCATCCGCCGCCGTGGCTTCTTTGCTGCCGACTCGCGACTGACCTTCCACCAGCTGGCCTCGATTCGCTCCGCCGCGCGACGAGCTGCCGACAGCCGCAGATAGCTCTGATAACTGGATAAGCCCACCATGGCCGAGTCTGCCGGCGTGATGGCCACTAACGGCAACGCCCACATCAACGGCAAGGCGAATGGCCAGCCCATCAGCCGCCGGAGGAATAAAAGGAGAAGCTCAGGCTTCTTGCTGTGGACGCTGAGCGCTATAGCAAGGTTCGTTGATTCTGATTATGGCATGGCCGCATCTCTGCACGGAACTCTACCTCTGCTTGCATCCATGTCGCGTTTCCCGATTCTCGCCGACTGACAAATGTGCGCTCTCTAGACTCTCAACCTGGGCTGCCATCCTGACTATCCTATTCCGATGCCCCTCCTCCATCGAGACGTGCGATGAGAACACGCCCTTTATCTGCAAACCCTATTTCCAGGCAAAGAACGCCGTGTCACCCCATATCCAACCCTACTACGATGAATACGCTGCGCCCTACGTTGAGGCGGCTCGTCCGTACTATGAAATTGTCGATGACAGGGTCTGGCAACCCGCACGTACGTACGCTGTTCAGTACGGAGCACCCTGGGTCGAAAAGGCACAGGAACATGCCTGGGCTCAGTGGCAGAAAAATGGACAGCCCCAGCTGGCCAAGTACCAAGACATAGCCCAGAAGAAATATGACGACTCCGTAGCTCCCTATGTCACGCAGGCCACGACTACTGTTGGACCGTATTACGAGATTGCTCGCACAAATGCGCTCCAGGTCTACTACGAATATCTTGTGCCGGGCTACGAATTCGTTCAACCCTACGCGATCCAAGGCTATGATGTGGCATCGGATTTTACTACCAATACTGCGCTCCCTACCGCTTCTTGGGCATGGGGCAAGACCTACGCTTTTCTCGATGCCAAGGTTTGGCCTCATTTGCGTGTCGTTTATAGGGAGAATGTGGAACCTCAACTGGTTCGAATTGGAGAACGACTGGGTCGCTTCAAGGTTCGCAACAAAGTGAAGAGTTCGAGCGAGAGTTCTTCAGGGTAAGTAGAATATATCATAAAAATACACTCATCTTATGCTGACCCTGGCTCAACAGTCCTGCCAGAGAGGCTACCCCCTCGTCCTTCATCAAGCCCGCTCCCCAGAGCACATCCTCGTCACGCTCCACAGCCAAACAGGCCTCAACGAGCCGGAGTGCCGAACCAAAAGCCAGCTCCACACCCAAATCTGAGGTTGAATCAGCTGGCTCTGCGGACCAATACATGGTCCCTGTGCAGCCTCCCGAAGCAGCTGAGAATGAAACCGAAAAACGTAGAAAGGCCAGGGAGATGGTCTCCCAGGATCTCTTGACTTGGCAGAACAAGTTCGCCGCCCAGGCTGATGATGGTGCTACCGATTTGGAGGATCGAGTGGACGAGATTGCACAGCGCATGATTCAACAAAACGCCAAAGTCACTGGAAAGGAGCTTTTCGACCAGCTTGAATCAACCATCCAGCTGGAGATTCAGGAGCTCAAGTCTAAAATCTCTTCCCTTGTTGAAGTGGCTGATGAGAGGCCTGATAGCGTGCACGGACAGGTTATTGATGCTGTTCGATCAGCTGGAATGGCTATTAAGAAGCGTGCCCAGGCGATCCGACAGTGGCGTGAAGTTTACGACAAGGAGCTGCAGAACACTGTCATTGCTGTTGCAGATATCCATTTCCAGATCTTGGATGAGACTAGGAACCTCGCCCTCCAGCATATTGGAATGAGGTGGGCTTGGACCGAAGGAGTTACTTACAAGGACTGGGCCAAGTATCATGAGCTGAAGGCCACCCTCAGCGAATGGACTGAACAACTCAAGCAGCTCATTATCACTCACCCATCTCTTATCAAGGCGCAGGACGCTTCGGCACAAGTGGAAGATGAAGGCATGGAGATTGCGTCTGCCGCTGCCAAGGAACTGGCTCGGCTTAAGGAGGTCGCTCGGTGGAAGATTACCGCCAAAGACGCGACCGATAACTTTGACAGCGAGGATATGAAGCTTGCCGCCGAGGCAGCAGAGGCGGCCCAATTTGCCGAGCCGGAAACCGAGACGGTCGAGGAGCCTGCTGTTGACCAGCTTCTCTCCGGCATTACCGAAAGTATCAGCCCTTCAGATGATATACCTGCCCAGGGCGGTGCTGCCCCCACCACGGCTGCGACGCAATCCGACACAGCGTTTGAGGATTTTGATTCGTTAGTTGGCGAGCCTCTTGAGGAACCGACTTCCTCGGTTTCTGATGCGCCCATCGTGGAATCAATCGGCGAAAAAGATGCCGAGACTTCTGAAGTTGCCATTGATGGTGAGGAGACCCTTGGTAGCCTTGTCGAAGAGATTGTAGAGCCTGCAGAAGAGCCATCATCTGCGGTTCCCGAACCTGTTGAAATTAATGTTGAAGAGTCTTCTGACGAGATCCCAGAGCCTTCCGTTCCCGGAGACTCGACATCTACGCAATTTCTTGCTTCTGAAGCAAGCGAAGCATTGGTGGCCGACTCATACACTTTTATCAGCAACGAGAGCCAAGAGTCTGCCCCTGTTGACAAGGACGAGCCCATCGATGCCGAGCTTGAAGAGGAATATTTCCAGCAGCCCGACCAAGCCCCCCTCTCTAACGATGAGCCCGTCAAACCTGTAATGTTTGGTGCTGCGGCCCAGGAGGTTCCGAACAGGCAGCCCGTCCTCGACGACTACGACGAGGATGATAGTGAGTATGTTTTTGCCAAGGCAACTAACGCGGCTCAGTCAGCCTATTCTACCGCCGTCTCCCGCGCATCTGAGCAATATTCCAGTGCTCTATCAGTTGTTTCTGCTCAGATTTACGGAACTCCCAAGCCAGTTCACGGGCACCTTTTTTCTTCGGTTTCCGCCGCTTATCAGAATGCCATTTCGGCGGCTGGTGACAAGTTCAGTAGTGCCGTGAGCGCAGCCACCGGTGTCAAGGGTGCACCCGCGACTACTACCACGCCAGCTTTGGTGGACTGGGGTCGTGTTGAGTCTATTGCTGCTCACCGACTCAACGAAGGACGGCTTTGGGCTGAGGTTCAGTACCAGAGCGCTAAGATTGCCCTTGGCCTTGCCACGGCAACACCGACACCATCATCTTCCATGGAGAAGTACTATGAGCAAGCCAAGTTCAACTACTATGCTGGTTTAGGAATCGCCCAAGACCGATACTACAGTTTCCTCGCTGGTGCTTCATCAGCGCTCTCTTCGTTGACTGCTACCCCTACGCCAACACCTACGCCGACTAACTTCGTCGGGACTGCCTCTTCTGTGGCATCTGTGGCACGTGAATCGGCTGCTTCTGCAATTCATGCTGCGGGCGATAGCGTAGCCTCTGCGGCGCGAGCTGTGGACGAGGCTGTGTCATCCGTTGTTGGCTCGGCCAACGAACAGATTTCAAATGCTGGACTTGCCGTTGCCGACAATTGGAACAAAGCTATTGCGGAAATTAGCGCTCAAGTTTATGGGCAGCCAACCACGACGGCACAGATTGCCTGGTATGAGCATATCTTTAGTGATGTTAGCTCCTATGCCGCTGCAGCAACTGACAAGGCCAAATCTGCTGGCTCTGCATCTGACAAGTCGTCGAAGCAGTACAGCGAGGTGAACCAGCTCGTCTCAGAGCTTGTTAAGGGAAAGGAACCCTCGTTTACTCAAAGCGTCTTTTCAAGACTGCAGGCAGCGTATGCTACGGCAGCAGCCAGCGTTGAAAGCTTTGCGAATGCAGCGAGCCAGGCGACCTCAGCCGTAAAGGAAAAGGTTCAGCCAAAGAAAGATGAGCTGTGAAGAACTGGGAAGCCTAGGTGGATGGAGAAACACTCTTTTAGACGATACCCAAGTTGATATGACGATCCTCTGATGTGATTGAGGATGAGATAAAACAACTCTAAGGCAACAGGAGGAGAGAACGGGCAGTGAGGCTCACAGACGAGGATATCTGACGGTGCGCCTGATTGGGATTAGATGATGCTGTAATAGCATTGTGCAGCTGCTATTTTGTGATGGCGGTACCAGCGAGCGGCTACGACGAGGTCTATCCATGAATTGGGAGGAAGGAAAGGCACAAGCCGGTAGGATGCGACGTAAGGATCTGACTGGCCGATACAGTGGCTTGTAGGGCACCAGTGGACCGGGCTCGGGGAGCCCATGCCCTTGTTTGTTTGTTATTCTACGCGGCGTCGAGTGGGGATTGATTGATTGCCTTGCTCTTGCACTGTACACGTTACGGAGACACTCGGATACGATAATATGACCTTTGTATTTCTCAACTCTTGCGTTTTCTGGTTTATAAAAAGTACGAATTGTTTTGAATGAAATTAAATAAATACGATACGAAATTATATACAGGTTGAGGTAATACAGTAGTCGCACTCTGCAACGGCTGCTGAATCTCTGGCCGCAAGGGTGGCAGATCTATGTTTATGGCTGAGCCCCTTTAGCTATTATTTGAATACATATAAAACTAATGATATTATTGTGTGGTATCTTGAATGCTTGCACGCTTATCCCCATCCCCCCTCTACTCGTAACCGAGACCTGTGGCTCCAAGCCACCTGTTGTGGCGTTCATGATTGGAGCCGACATGTGAATATAGGTGATTTCACTTTCAGACAGAGGCGCCCACAAATGCGCTCTCTGGCGGGCCTAACCCGGAATATTTCATTCCTCCTAGATCCAGGATGATCTTCTCTACCACAACACCGGGCTCTAGCAATCCCAACGTTAGTGAGTGCTGGCCTTTGCTGAGTTGCACATTGGCCGTGACGTTCCACCCGGCGGTGATGACTGCATCGGTCCACCCAATTGGCAGAGATCCTGCTTGGTAATAGGAGAAGACGCGCTGCTTTGTCATCTTGCCGCCATCTAGAGACCAAGCCAGACTCAGTGGCCTCGTAGGATCATGTTCCAGAGATCCTCCGAGCATGATAATGAGACGGGCGTTGGGCGCGTCGTTGAGCGTGAGGAAGTTGTACTGGACCTTGGGACCCGAGGCCGCTGTTTGCGAAGGAGCGGTGACCGGCCAGAGTTTGAGACCTGACAGAGTCCTGCCGTAGTAGGGTATCGTGGTGTACGTGACGCCATTCTTGGAATCAACCTGTGCAAAGTGCTCTGCTTGAATGGACACCACGCCATTTGACTCGACATAGCCGGCGAAACCCGAAGGCACAGATGTTTTGTTGACGGGCAGCAGAACTGTTGCAGAGTCATTGGCAGATGGGGAGCCGGTGCGAGTCACGTCCATCTTGACCCAGCTGAGACCTGCAGGTGCCTGTGCCCAGTTTACGGTGACGAATGAGCGAACATCTGATGAGTCGCCCGGAGCCTTTATTGTGCCCGTTGAGTTCGTGATGGAGATGTAGGATACATTGGCCTTGATCTGGTAGGAAAAGGTGCCGTTGTTGGTCGCAAAGACATCGATGTACCGCTGTTCCTTCTTGGGCATGTATGGGTCCATGGGAACCATGACAAGCGGTCCAGTGGCCTGAGTCGATGAGATGGTGGTCCCCTGAACCGCAACTCCCATCAACCCTCCCCGAGGGGCATCCGTGTCGCTGATATAGTACAGGTCTGGAAGGGTGTTCCTGGAAGGGGCGAGCCAGCCGTTGTAGCCGATGTGAGGGTGCCCCATGGCTCTGTTCCACTTGTTATTCCGCAGAGAGTGATATGTTGATGTCATCTGAGCATCATTGTTGAAAGCATTGATGACCTGCCCTGCGAGCAGGTTTGCGCTGGTCCTTTGCTGGGTCTTGTAGAGCTTTCCCAGCTCGTTCTTGATCCAGAGCTCCACGTTGTACTTGCCACACTTGATGGGATAGACTACCACTTGGTAAAAGGCAATTTTGGTGTTGGGACCAAATGAGTTGTATGTCTTGTCGATGAGCGTCACGAGATCTTCCCATTCCGCCAGGACACGCGTGGCCTCGTCATAGTTGATCGTGCTCCAGACGAACGGCTGCATATTCATGGTTTCGTACTTTCTCCGCAGGATCAGTCTGCCGTAGGTGTTGAAGATTTCGGCCACGGTCTCCGCGACGTCGGAGTTGAACTCTCTCGAGGCCCATCGCTTAAGCCAGTCCGTGGTGCTCTGTGGGGTTCGGTGTTTGTTCATGTCGTAGGCCATGTCTAGGAAATGGGACATTGGAACCTCCTGGATTGCAAACGTCAGTCACATGGCATCTACTTGACGGGTGATTTGTCAAGGCCTTGCGGGGGTTAACTTACAAAACCTTTAATGTCTTGAACGTTGCAAATCCAGATCCTTCTAGCCTGCTTTTGATATGCCAATTGCATCTGCTCCCAGGTCTTGACGAACTGAACTGGATTGGTCCACTCGTAGGTTCTTGGGAATCCGACGTAGCCGAAATGGTAGTAGATGCCGGCACCTCCGATGCGAGAGGTTTCGTTCGGAAAGGGGATGCGTTGCAGGTTGCCAAAATTGTCGTCTGTCCACAGCAAAGTGACATGTTCATCAACATTCATTCCTGCCTCCCAGTACTTGCCAACCTCCTATTAAAAGTGTTAGTCATTTACTTCAAGGGCAGTTATAGCATAGATGTGCGCGAACCTTGTACAATGCCCAGACTTGAAGAATATCCTGCACATTCTTCCCAAGTTCTTTGGTCAGAAGCTTTTGTTGCACCTGAATAATATCTTCGATTTGCGACGAATTGAGTGTGGGCGACGCTTTGTCTTCGCCTGCGCCTCGCATGGCCATGGTATACAGAGTCTCCCAGTTCTTGGACCTCGCTGCACCTTGTCTCATGAACTCTGTAATGTTGTCCCTGTTAAGACTCCAGTCCCAAGGCCCGACGACATTCTCCACCTGCTCCTGGTAGGCTCGTGCCATGGGTTCATGATGACTCGTGCCCATGATGATACCGTAGCTGTCGGCTAGCACGCCGTTTTTCACGTCATCGATGTAGAAGGCCTCGCCATTTTTCATGCCTGGCCAGAGATAATTCGCCTTGCAACGAAGGAGAAGCTCAAAGACTTGGGCATAGAAAGTGCTGGTGAGGAACGTACCCCGCGGGCTCTGGGGGTACCTGTTTCTGGACCATGCGATAAGCTCCCACTCATCGTTGATGAATATACCACGGTACTTGACAGATGGCGGGCCTTGGACTTTGCTCTGTGTTGGATCAAGATAGAGGTTGTCGCGTTGCCTGGGCGGAGAGTCGGCGAAAAAGTACCAGGGGGAGACACCGATCGTTTCGGAGACATCGTAAATTCCATAGATGGCGCCACGCTTGTCACTACCGGCGATGACGAGGGCCGAAGACACTCCTGCAATAGGGTCCTTAATGACTTGCTGTACGTAAGACTCCCATTTTCCCTTGATGGCGGCCACGTTGAGTTTGCCTTGGCTCACGAGACCATCGATAATTGACGAGTTTCCAATCGTTCCGACAATAATAAAGGTACCGCCATCTGACTTGATAGAATTAGTAGGGTCAATGAGGGAGCCATTGACACCAATCACACGTCCGAAGTCGAGGGCGAGATCCCCAGCGGCGCGGGCGACCCCTGGAATTTCGTTCGGGGCAACTATAACCTTAACTCCAGGGAATTGCCTTCCCGCGAGCTTAACGGTGTTCGTCCCGCTGGACACTAACACGGGGTCGCAAACTGTAAGCTGGGTAAATAATAATATTTGCAGCACCGCGAGCCACAGCGGCGGAAGGCCCAGGGAGAACATGGCGAGAACAGTAACGACAGCTGACCGACGGAAGCAAGTTCACACCATGTCGGGGAGAAAAGGTCCCTTGCTCATCTTTATCATAAACCAATTTATCCCGTTCTAAAAATGTCTTTGATTACCCAATGACTCGAGGGGTTGGCCCAGCGGCCTCATTGGGAATAGAGTTGAGGTCGAGACTCAGATTCGGCCTTCGTCGGTACCTAGCCGTAAGCAGCACGATCTATTTGCTGATCGGTTGCGATGGTTTGCCGTTAGATGGAATGTTTCCCCTAGTTATTGGCCAATGTGGGCTTAGCCGGCGGGTCCTACTGCTAGTTGGTGTCCCTAATGTTTCCGGCTACACTGCCCATTTTAAATATTAAGGCCATTGTTCACTAACGGATTTGAAAGCCTCCTACCAAAAAGCGTCGAACGATCCCTGGGGTTAAACCCAATTGGCAAGATGGCCGTTGAAGTGGTGTTTGCGGCTCCGGTTTTCTGTCGCTCAGCTCCGAAGGTGGATAGCCTAACTCACTCGAGGGGGAGATCTTGTTCACTTGGACAATGCATTCAAGGGTAAACTTTAATAAAAAGAAGCTTAATATATGCATTTAATGTCAATATTTCAAATCTACACCTTTATTTGTGGCCAACTAATGCTGCAATATTCTTGAAAAGCTCAAGAGATATCTTTGCAGCACGATATCATAAGCCTCCCCCTTCTTTGTTGTCGTGCTGAACGCGTGCGCAGCCCCATTCATGACTCAGACATTTCTCGATTCGTGGAAACGCAGCAGTTCTGGAATCATGACACATAGATTGGATGGACGAAGCGGTTCAAAAGTCGAACGCAGCTTGAGAGTCACTCTGGGTCCAATGCCAACCGATGCCCATTTAGTTACTTGGTTATCTACTTGACCTGGACTCGCTGAGTATTTCCTCAATCTAGCCTGGGTAACAGGAGGCATGAGAAAAGACTTGAGGAGGAGGAAAATCCTTCGACTACCCATCGAGTTACCGGTCTGCAAAGCCTCCATCCTGAGTGTTTTGGAAGATCCCCTACTAAAACGCACACCAAATATGCGAGGGAGGGCCCGAATAGGTCAACCCTGCATTGTGCTCCAGACAACCAATTTGGTGGGTGAAACAATCGGCATTGTCTCATGAAGGCATTTACAAAGCACCGCATTCAACACCGCCCAACAATTGATCCGCCTCCCAACGATTGGAATTTGCTTTATGATGGATTGTTTCCAAGAAAAAACCCAAGCCGCATTCCTTTCTGTGGCGCATGCTCATGTGTTTCAGCCTAAAGTGTGAGCTAACCACAGATCTAACTCCAAAACTCTTGGCCCGCAAACGTTGACCCATATGGTGATTTGACCGAGCCACACCCACATCCCCTGTAACACGGCCCGCCACTCAACCCACATTCATTCTTGAACTGGCCACCAATGCTGCCATCATCTGTGCTTCAGTGCAGCACACCCCATTGAACTTGTTCAAGTCAGGTAAAAAGCCTCATCCGAATGTCGTTAGACGCGTTCAGCACGTTGCATGCCACGGTTTTAAGCACGCCAGAAATGGTATCGGGTTCTGTATCCCCCTGGAGAAGCCGTTTAGGCAACAGAATAACGGGCCTGGAAAGCTCACTAGACATGGGTAACGCATGATGAAATCCGGGTCGAGGGGTGCGAAGCAGCGGTTTGGCTAAAATTCCGATTCACATACTCGGGGAAAATTGGTCGTTTTCTTCATCATTTGGTGAATTAGAGGTTTGTGTCGGGAATGAAGCCATATTTTGAAACTTCTGCCATGATGAGAATCCATCTCAAGTCTTCCTGTTTTATTGGCCTGTGTGTTACAACTCTTCGGGTCATGGCACTGAGGTGCATTTACCACCTGGACATTACATCAAGTGCAACAGTAAGCAAAGCCCTAATCTAGAATTAGAAAGGCTGCTATCTTAATCATAGCTTCTGTTCGGATACGTAGTGTTTCATTGCTCAAGGTGTCAAAACCAGGATCGCACTCGCTTGGCCAAAACGCCCCGCCGCGAGCAACGAGAAGATGGACCCCGCACCGATTCACACCCATTGCCGGACTCGATATTTCATGGTTTGCCCATTATTCGTACTCTATAGCACCGGGCCAATTGGCTGGGGGGTTCTGCTATTTTGTTGGAGAACAAATCTAGCGGAAAATCCATCAATATTATCCATCATCTGGCCTATTCCCTCAAAGCATGTATCGCCATAGCTTATTTTTGGTGCGGGGGAACGTGGGAGTGATCGACATCCCCTCACCCGCCACGTGCCCAGGGGGGACTCGCTCGTTATCGCCGTTGGTCTGTTCCTCCCCCTCCTGTCATGTCAGGTCCCCCAGTCTAGACCCCGAGCCAAGATGCCGGACGTGACGAGGGACGACGACATGGTCAAGCTGATAGCTGGACGTCCAATTGGCTTGCACGCAGCACAGCCCTTGTCTCTGCCGATTGTCGCCATCTGCACCGTATCAGGAAGCTCACCTCCGCTATGATGAAGGTTTTCCCATGTGCGCGGAAGCCACACGCTAATCCCAGTCGCCGTGAGGTCGCCGTAGAGTTGGAACTGGCCCGCTTCTGCTTTCCTTTAAATGGCCGCCGACGACCCGATGCTTTGGATCAAATTCTGATCTCTTGGCTCTCTGCATTTGTGTCTTGGCTGCTTCTCCTCTGGGTTTTGCGCAAGAGACCTTGTTTCTGAAACCCCGCCAGGCCAATAGCACGAGTCAGCAGACATACAATCACAAGCCTCGCTTACTGTTTCACAGAAGTCATTGTTCGAGTTTTTTTTATCGCCTTTAAGAAAGTTCGCGGGGAGCTCAATTGCATCTTCTTCTATTCTTGTACGAGATCCTGTGGACGGCCTGCTCCATCAGTCGCAACTTAATTGGAATCATGGCCCCAAGCAACCTCATAAATCCCCCACCGTACTCCTCTGACCAGGAGAAGACGGGCGGTATCAATGACACCGGCGCACAGTCGATTCCTTCTCCGGGCGAAAATTTGCGCGCCTCTTTTTCTCAGTCGCCGAGGAAGGATCACACTCAGCGAAAGCTCAAGTCTCGCCACATCCAGCTTATCGGCATTGGTGGTACCATTGGCACCGCCCTCTATGTGCGTAATTGGTTCTAGAAAGACGGCTGGCCTCCCCACACTTAGCGCTCGATATGCTCACTATCGCCTCTTTTGCTGCGTATTAGGTTCAAATCGGCAAGGGCCTGATAAATGGCGGGCCTCTGAGCCTGTTCCTGGCATTTACAATCTGGTGTAGTTTTATTCTCGCCATTACCCTGTGCATGGCCGAGATGGTAACCTATCTGCCCATCTCGTCTCCCTTTATTCGATTTGCCGGACGCTATGTTGACGAGGCTTTTGGATTCGCTGCCGGTTGGAACTTTTTCGTTTTCGAAGCCGCCTTGGTTCCTTTCGAAGTTACGGCCTGCAACCTCATCATCCACTTCTGGAGTGATGTTGTGCCCACCGGAGCGATTATTGCCATTATAATTCTTCTATACGGGCTCATCAATGTCCTTGCCGTCAAGTGGTATGGAGAATCTGAATTCTGGGCTGCACTGGGAAAGGTGGTTTTGATTGTTGGATTAATCGTTTTCACCTTCATCGTCATGGTGGGCGGAAATCCAAAGCACGATACGTTTGGATTTAGGTACTGGAAGAACCCTGGGGCTTTGGCTGAGCTCTACTACGAAGGGAATCTTGGAAAATTCCTCGGGTTCTTGCAGTGCCTCATCCAGGCATCCTTCACAATCGCTGGCCCCGACTATGTCTCTATGGCTGCTGGAGAAGCCGAAAACCCTCGCTCTGTTATGCCGCGAGCCTTCAATGCAGTATTTTACCGCTTGACTGCTTTCTTCGTCCTCGGATCTCTCTGCGTAGGCATCTTGGTCCCTTTCAATGACGCAGAGATGACGGCTGCCTTCAAGAACGCCGAGCCCGGTGCGGCGGCTTCACCTTACGTTGTTGCTATGAACCGACTTGGCATCCCGGTACTTCCACACATTGTCAACGCCATGGTATTGACGGCCGCATTTTCTGCCGGAAACTCCTATGTTTACTGTGCTTCTCGATCCCTCTACGGCTTGGCTCTGGAGGGCAAGGCGCCTA
This sequence comes from Calonectria multiphialidica, assembly GCA_020623665.1. Lineage (NCBI taxonomy): Eukaryota > Fungi > Ascomycota > Sordariomycetes > Hypocreales > Nectriaceae > Calonectria > Calonectria multiphialidica. The sequence continues at coordinate 52,588 of JAHVYC010000022.1, forward strand.
AGTTCTTCACAAAGTGCACACGGAAAGGAGTCCCCGTATACTGTGTTATTGTCGTTCTCCTCATTGCATTGTTGTCGTTCCTCCAGCTTTCAGAAAACACGGCCGTTGTCTTGGAGTGGTTCGTGTCGCTTGTCACGGCTTCCCAACTCATCAACTTTTGCTGTATGGCAGTCACGTATCTATGTTTCTATCGGGCTCTCAAGGCTCAGGGCATTAGTCGCGATACACTCCCTTACAAGTCATTGTTTATGCCTTATGCCGCATGGTACGGACTGGTTGGAACCTTCATAATGGCCTTTGTTGGAGGGTACACGGTATTTTTGCCCTTGGACGGCTATTGGAACGTACCTGATTTCCTGTTCTCGTAAGTGGAGATCAAGTATTGAAATCAACCTATTACTGATTCAGATTAGATACACGATGATTGGTCTCTGTCCTCTATTGTACGTCGGGTGGAAAGTAATTCACAAAACTAAAATCATCAAGCCCGAGGATGTGGATCTTCGACGAGACCTTGATATGATAGAAGAGTATGAGCAAAACTTTGTGCCTGAGCCACCATCGTAAGTCGGAAGTTCACATTAATAATCAAATAGAGCTAATGAAAAAAAATCTAGGAGCAAATTTGAGAAAGTTTTGGACAAGATGTTTGGTTGAGTGGAGGTACCGGGTAGCTGTTCACTTTGCAGTTGTGGAAATTGAAGCAAGCTAAGAACGTGCTACGGGAACAAACAAAGCGATTGCCAGTCATTTGACAGAACCAGAAAGTCAGTGCGTTTTTTAATTGATTTACTGATTCCCAAGTTCATGTTCCTATTCTACACCTCGTTGCTCTTGTCTTTGAGTTCCCTATTCTCAGCCCGTATTTCGATGAGTTCAGTGAACGTCTCCGAAAGCTGTTGAACAAGCTCTATGTTCTGCTTTGTAAGCAGTTGCAGACAGACCTTGAGGTTCTCCATTTCGCTCGTGAGATCATCATTCAATCCCTGCAATTTTTTAATTGTATTCTCCTTCTCCGCAGTGTCCTCCTCCGCCTTCTTCTTCTGCTTCCTACCCAAGAGAATTGAACGGAACCGGGTGGATTTGGGAGAATCGTCTTCCGAATCACTATCCTTCAAGAGAGCCTTGCACACCTCGAGCGCGTCCGGGCCGCCGATGTTGCCAGTAATAATCCTGCAGCTCCCGGTAAACTTGTTATCCAAGACATTGACGCGGTTGCTGCCTTCGCTATCGGAATACACTACCATTGTCAAACTTGTTAATGTGAGGTAAAGACTCTGTGTTGGTGCTGCTGTGTCTCTGGCGAGTTATTGTGGAAGAAAAGAGTTTGCCGAATTATTGCGGTTTTGCAAGTCATATATATAGACCAATGAAACATTTTAATGTAGATGATTCGACAGGCGTGATTAGCATAGAAAATAACAATGGGCGTGAATGGAATTATCTGGCGGATGAGGTCAGCACAATTATTGGTTAAACATGCCGCTGAATCATTGAAGTCAAGCCCAGTGGAAGGTAGAACAATATGGTATTATGTGTCAATGATGAAAGGATGTTCTACATTTACATTCTCGCATGAATAGGGGTGTGATGTGTGAGTCATATAACAAAAGCCTTTCTAGACATGAACACAAAGGGATTAAGGGTTCAAATAACGATTCGCATCTTTATTGCAACTTTTCTAAAATAAACTACCAGGAGACAGGCATATATGTAGTAGCCTTCATGGCTTACCCATCCTCCATAGAGTCGAAATGTTGCTTCTATCAATCATGCAATTTTAGAATTAAAATGAGATGCCCGAAATCCTCGGGCCTGCGACACCAATGTCTGCCATATCTACTGAGTCTCATCCTGAGACTCGCTCCCAGTCGCAAGATTCTGCGCTGGGCCACATTCAACAACCTTGCCCTGATCCAATCTTAAACACCAGTTGGCATCCTCCACTGCTTCTAGTCGATGGGCGATTGTGATCACCGTGCTCTTTGAAAGCTCTTCTCGGAGGATTCTCTGCACCCGAGCGGCTGTGCCACGATCAATCGAGGCCGTCGCCTCATCCAGGATGACCAATCCACTGCGCCTCAAAACGGCTCGCCCAATACCAACGAGTTGTCGCTGGCCCTGACTGAGATTCTTGCCTCCAGCATCAATCTGCGAGTAGAGGCCCCATTCCTCGCCAAGGACGCGGTGGATGGCGTTTATGCACTCGGCGTCAGAAAACCTGCCCTCGGGGTCAATGTTGTCGCGAAGAGTTCCCGGGAAGAGCGTGGGGTCCTGCTGAATGAAGGTGACCCGGTTCCGCAGAGTGGTCCGGTTGATCTCGGACAGGTCAATGCTGCCAATGACGACCTTCCCAGCGAATGGGGCCTGGGTGACCAGCAGGGCGTTGGCGATGGTGGACTTTCCGGAGCCGGTTCGACCCAAAACAGCGCAAGTAGAGCCTCCCGGGATTTCGAAAGTAATGTCATCGAGAACGGAAGGGAGGTTATCGGCGTACTGGAATGACATGGACTCGAATCGGATGTTGTCACAAGGGCGAGGCCAGTCCTCTGGGGGCTCGATATCACCAGAAGGCTCCTCAGGGATCCGGTTCAGGGCGTTCACACGTTCCAGTGACACGGCATCGAGTTGAAGAGCCGCAAACTTCTCGCATAGAGCCTGGACAGCACTCATGGCAATGGTGGTTTGCGTCAAGACAAAACCAATGGCGCTGGCGGGCGTGCCATACCACACCATGAAGAGGATCAAAACGGTGCGCATGACTGCCGAAGATGTTCCTAGTCTAAAGTCGAGCCAAAATGCCATGCTCCAGAAAAAGTGATCCTGCTTTTGGAAGTCGTCGACGGCGCTCAGATGCTTGTCCTGAAAGTGGCCTTCGACCCTCAATGCGCGAATAGTTACAAGGCCATCTTGCATGACGCCAATGTTGGAGAAGATTGGCGTCAGGTACCTCATTTCCATGCGACGTAGACAGCGTGACACTGGGACGTAGATTCTGAAGAAGTAGACAAAAAGCAATGCCACGCAGATGAGGATGATGACGAGGATTGGCTGATGCGACATGATGGCGATGAGGCTCAGGACAAGAGCGATGAAGTTGTAGACGAACGACTCGAGGGGCGAGAGAATTCCACCATCAACCATGCCCATATCGGCAATGAGGCGGTTCTTCAGCTGACCAGTGGGGGTAGTGTCATGGTATCTGAACGAAGCCTTGCTGACCTTGTCGATAGCAATCTTGAACAGAGCTCGGGCGGCGTTGATGCTGATGCGAGCCAGGAGGATCTGAGCAACGGCATAGGTGACAATTTGGGCGCCAGATAAACCAGAAAGAACGAAAAGCCATGCCTTGGGGTGTTGAGTTGGGTGAGGAAGACCCCAATATCCGCTTGCGAGGACCTCAGAGGTGTTGGCAGAGTCATTGCCCCAAGCCTCCAGGAGACCAGCTCGCGCGATGTCGCAGTATCGTGACAGACCGTAAAACAAAGCCAGAGAAACCCAGAGGTACCACCCACCTGCAGCCATGTACTTGATGTAGATTGAAAGAGGAATCTGACCAGTCTCTGATGGCTCCTCAGGCACTTCCTTGGATTCTGAAGCGGCAGCCAGCTGGTCATCGAGGACGGCCCCATTCTGCTGAGAATTGTCGTGCTTCGAGTCAGAGTGCAACGGGTGGGTGAGCTCCTCTTGCAGCTGTTCATCGGAAAGCACATGGGCATAGCCGTCGACAATGTCAATTACCTGGTCGGCGTGACGGAGCACCAAGTCATCGCGGTGAGTGACCATGACAATTGTTCGATCCTTGGCTAGCGGGCCGCGAAGGAAGCGGGTGACAATGGTGCTGGCGGTGTCGTGATCTAGAGCGGCAAGGGGGTCGTCGAGAAGTAGGATGCGGCATTGGCTGTAGATGGCTCGGGCCAGGGCAACGCGCGCCTTCTGCCCTCCCGAGAGGCCGATTCCACCCTCCTCAAGCTTGGTCTGATCTCCCTTGTGAAGCGTCGCCAAATCCTGACCCAGAGCACAGGCATGTATCACCTGCTGGTATCGAGCGGCATCCAGTCTCTCATGGAAAACGATGTTCTCCATGATGGTCTTGTTCTGGAGCCATGGCAGCTGCTGGGCGTAGGCGATTGGCTCGTTCGGCCGAGTGAAATGACCGCTCCGGTGCTCCATCTCGTTGAGCATGGCGAGGAGCAAGCTTGATTTTCCAGAGCCGACCTTGCCTCGGATGACGGTGAGACCAGTTGTGAACTTCAACGTCAGGTCTCGGAGGACCAAGTGATCCGAAGAAGGCCGGGAGAACGATGCGCCAACAAATTCAATGTCCCTGCTGGCTCCGGTGGACGACTCCTCATCTCTGTCTGGCTCGGCCATGTACTTGTTGACACGTTCCACGGGGATCGTTGCCTTCCAATAAGCCGAGATGAGGTCGAACGCCTCCTTAACACTGGTCTCCAAATGACCGAAGAGTTGCAGGGAAGGCCAAATGACATCGTTCGGTAGGCCTTCACCGAGCACCAGAGTGTAGAGGGAGATGCTTGCCAGAGGGTACACGGCTCCACCCAGGACGTTGACCGTGGAGATGGCGGCGCTGACAAAGGAGATTTGAAGCCGCTTCGACATTTCCAGGTCGCGGAACTTCATGATTCTGTTGCTCCATGACGATGTCCACCCGTTGAGCTTGAGGGGTCGACTGGCTTCAACAAAGTGCGCGACCGCCTGGGCACGGCGATCCGAGTGCCCGGCACGTTGACGCTCAAGCTTGATCAGCTGGCGGACGAGAATCGAGTTGAAGGCGAGGAATAGAATCATGAGGCCAAAACCAAGGCAGGATGACCACCCCATGATGTCGATGAGATAGTAGACGGTGAAAATGACCTTGATTGGCTGGGAGATGACCTTTGAGAATTCCCAGAATCGCTGGGAAATTTCGTAGGTGTCTCCACGGACTAGATTCATGACCTTGGCGTTCGAGGCCGACGAGGACTGGTCGGCGGTCACGGGAATCTTGGTCTTGTTGCGACCACAGATGCGAGAAAAGAATCCAGAAATCCTGTTGGTCGACTGAACGGGCTCGGGTGAGGCGGCCGTTTCATTGGGGTCCTTCTCTGTAGATTCAGATCCGGCCACCGCCCTGGTCAGAAGCTTTCCAAACAAGCTGATGAATGTCTCTCCACGGCTCCTCTCGTAAGCTTTGCGGGAGTACCAGCCAGCTGAGGTCTTGGCAACTTGGCGGAGAGTATCGATTGCCAGCATGATGACACACCAGAGAGCAGCATCCGAGGGTTCGCCTGAGTCTAGTGCATTGTAGAGCTTGCTCGTCAGCCGAATGTTGGATACTTCAGAAACCTTTTCGATGACGGCCAGAGTTGTCGAGATGAATAGATCGAGGCCGTTTGCTTCGACCAAACAGGGGATAAGCTTTCCTTTGAGATCTCGGAATGCCATGTAGAGGCGAGTGTGTTGAAACTCAAAGGGCAACTGCCAAACATCCTCGACTTGAAGCTCTCGCTTTTTGGCCGCTTTAGCAAGAGGGTAGGCCCAAGACATCGTCCAGAACTGGAAGAGGGTTAGGTTGTCCTCTGGGCTTCGAAAGTCGCTGCTTGGTGGCATGCGGGCGTTTCCAATGACCGCGCTGTCCCAAGATGGATCGCGAATAGGCATGTTCCCGATGGCGAGGATGGCGAGAAAGGCTAGAATAGTCCGCGAGATGTGCAAGGGATCCGAGGCGGCGGACTCGTGCTCGAGAAAATGAGCCGCGTAGGTGGAAACATTTGCCACAAAGACCAAAAAGTAGTGAAGAAGTAGAAGGCGTGGGGTCTTTCTGGGTCGGTCGAATGCAGTGATGAGGGTTGCCACGAGCCATGGAACACACTCGATGGCAAAGATCAGGTGACGGGGGTGAAGGATAATGGCTACAATGGTAGTTGACAGTCCGAGAAGAGAGATGAAACCGAGGTAGATAGTCCAAAAGGTCCAGGACCGAGCCTTAAGAGGAACTGGATTCTCTTGGGCGAATGGCTTCAACCAACGGGGCAGTAACTTTCGTAGTATGTTACGACCTGCATAGACGATGAAGAGGAGGGTAGAAACAATGGCTAAGCTGAACATTATTATCATGTCAGAGGAGGCAAAGAGGCCGGTAGCAGGTCGAAGAAGCTGTCGTTGCTGAGGGCTGTGGCCCATCGTGAAAGGTTGTTGGCCTCCAAAGAGACCAGAGGCATACTGCGCGGTAGCCATCGCGACTGATGAAAGCTGAAATCCTACCAGTTGCGAGAAGTTTGGAAGTGGTCAAAGAATTGCAGCATTCGAAAATTTTTTAGAACGAAATTGTCTTTATATGAAAAGTGAGAAGACTCGACCAACGGATCGGAGAAGCTGTGGCTAGTGGGGTGCCGTGGCGCTATCCAGAGAGGTTCAACATGGGAATCGGAGATAGGGAGTTCGAAAAAAAAATATCACCCAATCAATGGGACGGGTACCCGAATAACCTGGAAGAGTTCCAAGGGTAACGGCTAACGGCTAACGCAACCTGAGGGATCGGAGAAGCGGTAGAAAGGCACGGTGAAGATTGTCACGCTGGCCATTGAAGGCACTCAGATCATTGGCGAGCAGGCACCAACGGCGCACACGGTCGCAGAGGGCTCAATTGACGACGGGGCAAGGCCGAGGAGACTCGGGACGGCTCGCGGCGATGGAACGGTGAGCTTGGCTCGGTGAGAGGGGACGTGGCGAAGGTGAGAGAGCTGGAGCTACCCCTCACGGATGCGGTATGTTAGTTAGTGAGCAGCCGAGATGGCTGGGCGAGGTTAGCGCCATGGCCACCTACGGCGTATCAGCTTCCAGGGTTGGGGGTGTGTGCGTGCGGTGGAGAATGGCGAAGAGTTAGAAGAGACGGACATGGGTGAGCGAGGATCTAGGGCTGAATCGGTGGACGGATCATGTCATGGCATGGTCCGAGCCCGGCGGGCGGCGCAGTGAAGATGCTCTTGACGCACCCATCATGGGCTGGCTCGTGCCAATTCATCGCGAGAGGCATCTTCGACGTGTGTAGGGTCAGTATACAACCAGTGCGTTCAGGCCGGTCATTGAAATGCAAGGCAGATGAGAGCTGCACGGGCGGAATGGCGTCGTCGGGGACACGGGACATTGACATTCCAGCAGTCAATCTGAGCTGCGGTGTGATGGATTCGCTAGAAAAACAACTATATAAATATTACTGATCCATGCTTTTTCCAAATATCTACCCACTGAATCGGCCTTAAACCATGATGGCACCGCCCACGAGGGCCATCGAGAACACAGTGACGATGCTGCCGAGGCCGGTGACGGACCATGCCTGGACGGCTGGCGCGGCACTGTCGCTCTTGGTGGCCGAGGCGGAAGCTTCAGTGGCGGAAGTCGTGGAGCCTGTTGTCTTGGTGCTGTTGCTGTCAGAGCTGGAGCTGCTGCTGACGAGAGCGGAGAGCTGGCTGTCGTCGGTGAAGGAGGCCTTGACGGAAGAGGCGTTCTTGCACTCGCTGGGGGTGTCAGCCGTGCCCTTGACGAAGTTGGCGGCGATGCACTGGGGAAACAGAACCATTAGTCACGAGTCCAAAACAGCCAAGCGGATTGTGAATTGAGGGAGTCAAACCTGGTATAGAAGACCGTCAGGAGCGTTGCAGACGACGCTCACAACGCCCTTCTTGCCAACGTAGCTGGAGTTCAGGGTGATCTTGGGCTCGCAAAAGTTGCCGAGGCCGCTCTGCTGGACAATGGGGAAGATCTGCTCCCAGCCGGACTTGGCAGTCTCGTCGGTGGTGACTCGGAACAGCCAGTTAGACTGTGAGTGGGTAGATTGGACGGCAATGACATCGCCATCGACGTGGAAGTCGACAACAGTGTCCTTGCTGAAGTCTGGAGTGAAGCCACCGCAGGGAGAGTCACCCTCCTTGTCGTCGTTGAAGCCAATCGAGTCGGGGTACTTGAGGAGGAAGTGGGCGGAGGAAACACCGCAGAGGGCGGCAGCAGAGAGGAGAGTGGAGGCGCGCATTGTAGCTGTGTTTGTGTTGATGTTGAGGAGAATTTGGTACGGCAATGAGTTGACGCGGGCACACGGGTCCGGGGTTCAAGGAAGATTTTAATGATGCAAGCGGGAGAGGTGATCAGCACGGAAAAGGCGAAAAATTAACCTTCAGGGCGCATAAATGGCTTTTTGTAGCTGAGCAGTGGAACTGGAGGCTGGAGGGCCAAGCTGAAGGAGGATGCGACCACAATGGAACGGTCGGCACGCGATGGTGTAACTTGACTGGGCGCCCGGCGGACTGGGTCTGCCAGGTACTGGGCATGAGCTCGGAGCAAGTGTCATTTGATGCGGCTAAATCGGACACGGGGTATTAGTTCATGTAGGCAGCCCTCTGCGCGAGAGTGAAACAGCGCAAGCGTTGCTTGGGACGACAGTGTGATGTGGTGATATTATGTCTGAGAGTGTCATGACATGTCCGGAGTGCGGCTCGAGCACCAGTTGGCCTCTTGCTCTCATTAAACTCTGTTCCCTGCAGTTCAATCACTGACAACCACAGTCAATGGCATAACTTGTACTGTTGCTGTTGTTCTCAATCCAGCTCATGACGATAACAAATGCCCCATCTACAGGGCCCGAATCATGGAACAACCGGCATCTATCACAACGTGGGGTTGAGGCGGGAAAATGTGGAGGCTTGGCAAACCAAGTGGGATATTGGTCCGGTCGATCAGCGCCTGGCCAATTGGATGCGGCGCGGCGCACGGGCCACTGAGGTTGTTTGAGCAAGTTTCCTTGGCTCGACTCTGCCAATTGCTCAAACTTCGCATAAGCCTAGGAAAGATGGCTTCAGTCTTGTCCGCATTTGGCTGTTGTCAGTCTCCATCGCAGTCTGGAGGCGAGGACGTCGAGCTTCTCCGGGTACACGGCACACCGTGAGGGATTAGAAAATGGGAAACACAACCTGAGGAGAGACAGGCATGAAGGGGGAGAGAAAAAAATGCTCAAAGGTGCGCCTGAGATTGGTGCCGTCTTACAAAAGTGTAACCGGCAACTCGCCCTCACACGCCGCCCACGAGGTCCTAACGCCACCAAAGCAGGCACTAGCATTTTTAGCCCGTTGAAAACCTCCTACCTCCTCAGCTAATAATACACGCAAAACATCGCTTGACATTTTTTGTCTTTAGCCGCTTGACCTCTGATGTAAGCGGCCGAGGGTTTAATCTTGCGCCACTGGCTCCCATCCAGAACCGTTTGCCCTCTCCAACCTCAGCATCCCCGCGGCCGCCGTAGCTTGATAGAACACGGCCCGCTTGAAGCGAGACACACGACACACAAAGGACCAAAAAAACACTCGGCTCCTTCACCCAACTGACTTTCCCTTCTCCACAATTTGCATCTGGCTCCCGAGTTTACCGATCAATCGGCGCATTATTCCCCGTTGCTTGGCTGTCCCACTTTGCCCTTTCACGCATGACGGCGGGTCGCAAGACGACATGAACGCCTGAGAGAAACTGGAATTCTACACAGACGTCGTTATCATATCGCCCTAGCCCCGCCCTATCTTTGATAATTCCGGCAGTTTGCTCCTGGAGAGCAGGCTTTGACCGGCCATCTTCCTCAACCCTCTACTCGCCAAATCATCACCATCGATATACCGGGCTATCGCCCGACGATATTTGCCCACCATGGACATGGGAGGAATGGATATGGATAACCAGGACCCTAGCATTGGTCCTGGTACAAATCATGCTTTCGCGCGAGGGTATTGGTATACCATCGCCGGTGTCGTTGTCGCCCTCTCTGTTATCCGCGGCATCAACTATTACGATGCACGCCAAAGGTGAGTGGGATAAGAACACCCAATACACGCCAATGACACAATTCTCATGATCTAACTTTTTGCTTCGTGAATCAGGTTAAAAGGCTGTCATGACTCCTCCGTCGAACACCCTACTCGCCCCCAGGGCCCCCTCAGCCAGGCTTGGGCGACTGCGACAGCTGTTGTCCGCGAGATGTCGCACCCGCAGTTTTATTTACCTATCAAAGGCCTACGATGGGCGACGCCGCCTCCACTGGGCCGAATCATTGTCCTGTTGTGCTACTGGGCTGTCGTCATCTACCTCATGAGCTGGCGCGTGGTAAAAAATGACGTCTACTACTATGAGCGCATCGGCTATCGAAACGCCTGGGTGACGATCTGCCAGCTACCGCTGCTGTATCTCCTGGCAATGAAAGTCAACGTTGTCGGCTTCTTCATCGGCACTAGCCACGAGAGGCTGAACTGGCTGCATCGCTGGGTCGCACGGACAATGTTCGTGACCGCAACCGTCCATGGCTTCCACTTCTGGACCTTGTGGGTAAAGGCCGACTTTGTGGACTTTGAGCTCCAGATCATGCCCCTCGTCAAATATGGCATCGGGGCCTGGGGAATCCTCTTGTGGAATTTTGTGGTCGGCTTCGTGCCGGTTCGAAGGCTCGCTTACGAAGTTTGGGTGGTCCAACATGTTGTCTCGAGCATTGTCATGCTATGGCTGATCTACAAGCACATTCCTACCAATGCGCGTTACCTTCTCTGGATGAGTGTCTCGTTCCTAGTCTTTGACCGTGCAGCCCGATGGCTTATTCTGCTGTGGCAGAACACAAGGCTGCGATCAAACGGGACGTCTTGCGAGGGCAAGAAAGGCTTCGGCCACAGGATCAGCGCCAAGGTGGTTTGTCCCTCGACCACTGTGGTTACAATCAAGGATGCCCACTTTGAATGGACCGCTGGGCAGCACGTTTACCTCTGGGTTCCTCGACTGGGGCCCTTCGAGGCACATCCCTACACCATAGCTTGCGCGCATAAGTTGGCAGGCACATGTTGCTGCAACAGCATCCAGCTTGTTGTGCGTGCCCACAACGGCTTCTCCAAGAGGCTCCATGACTATGCCGCCAAGAACCCCAAGTCGGAACTGACTGGATTTGTTTCCGGCCCGTTTGGTGTTCCACCGCGATGGGACATCTACGAGACGATGGTTTTGATTGGCGCCTCGACCGGGGCTAGCTTCACGGTGCCGATCCTGGAGAGCATCGCCAACCACACGGGCAGCATTTGCGCGCGGAGAGTTGAGGTTGTGTTGGTTGCGCGGACTGCGGAGGAGATTGGGTACTACGTCGAAAGAAGCAAAGAAGCAGGACGGATTGCGAGAAACAAGGGCATTGCGGTGGTGATCCACGTCGCAATCACGGGGGATGGCAGCCAGAGCGGCGGGCAGCAGGCGGCATCCTTATCCCTGGCAAAGTCTAATGAGGCCCAGAACGACTCAGACATCAACACCACGACGGACTCGGAGAGCAAGTCTCTGGAGAAGACGGGAGGCTGCTGCTGTAGCGGCAAGCCATTGGCGAAGGAGAATGCCGGCGACAGGGGTCCGGCAAGGGAGTGTCCGAGCGACTCACCTTGCAGAAGCGCCACAAGCACCAACGAGCCAGAGGCGCCCCAGCTGATGCAAGAATGCATAGGGCGGCCAGACATTGACGCTCTAATCCGCGAGCCGGTCGAGCAGGCGTGGGGCGAAACAGCAGTCGTGGTCTGCGGCGGGCGGGAGATTGTTGCGCGGACAAGAAACAGCGTGAGCCGATTGAGCGACGAGCGGGCCGTCCACAAGGGCACCGGCGCCCAGGGCATCCTCCTGCATGTGGAGGAGTATTCCTTTTAGGAATGGGATGGGAATGGTACGAGCCCCCCTTCCTTGCACCGATTGTAGATATATAGCCGAACTGAGGGAGACTCAGGCCGTAGCGCGGGATACCCATGAAATAGTAATGACAGTGCAAATCGTTCTTTAAATGGCAGCTTCTCTGACGGCCGGTTAAATCCTGATACAAACCTTGCAGCCAGGGACCAACCAACAATCCCACAGGGGGCCAAACTTTGACCGTTTGAGTTGGAGTTTGCAACCGACCATTTTGTATTTCTTTTCTTTTTCCCCCTGACGAACCGTTCCCCATACCCACTTCACCTCGCCAAGCAGCAGGTCAAGCAGCAGCAGCAGCAGCAGCAGGAGGAACGAACAGAGAAGGAAAACAGACAGAAAGAGAAATCCACTCCCGTCCCCTAAGCGCCATCGCATCCCTGAAGAGATCCAAACGGTCTCGAATAGTGCGACTCGCGCGCCGCATCCAGCTCCACTTCGATCGGCGCCGCACCGAGTAGGCCCAAAATCTGTCTCTTGTCGGTTGCCCGAGCGTTAACGGCTCCGTTGATCGCGGCCGCCGTCGTTCTTGTTTCACCGGAATCGAGAAACCAAAAACCCTTCCCCCGTCTTTACGCTTTCGTCGACCCTTTTCCCGCACCCCCAGCCCGCCCCGTCGTCGTCGCCTGACTGACCGACTCACACCGACCGACGGCCTCGCTTTTTGCTTCTTCTTTCCTCTTTCCCCCCCTCCCCCCTTCTTAAAACTCGCCTTCTCCCTCCCCACCACCCACGTGTCGCCCGTCGTACGTCGCCTCGCCTCCACCTCCCTTTCAAATGTCCAACGAGTAAAACCGACTGCGGCGATGCCTTCTCCGCGCGCGCTGCCCGCCTACTACGGCCTGTTGCAGGCGGGCTTCAGGATGCTCTCCTGGGCGACGGCCCTGGTGGCAATCCTGCTCCTGGCCTACGTGGGCAGGTCATGGCCGGACAAGGGCCAGGTCATTGTTGCTGGGATTCTAGGGGTGAGTCTTTTCGCGATGCCCCTGGGCTGCGCGCCCCCGGATTGTCGAGGCGGGGGTGGGAGGCTCGTCCTCAGGGCGCTTGGTCTGGAAGCTAATCTTTTGTGTGCGCACAGTCCGTCGTCGCGATGCTCAACGACAGCTGGGAGGTAGCTGCAATCACCGATGGCTGGCAGACGCTGCCGCGCCTCACGAGTTCGCGGCGAGTCCTCCACGACATGTTCTCCCTCGCCCTGTCCACCGGCGGCATCATCATGATGTGGGTGTCGAACGTCCACATTGGCGAAACCGACTACACCCCGACCTACGACGAGCGACAGGAGGACAAGTACCTCATGGCGGCCCTCTGGGGGCTGCTCGCACAAGCGTGAGTGCCGCAATCGATCTACTGGCTGCTACGGGGAGAAGAAGGACCGCGATTGACATTTGTGCTACTACAGCGGCTGGCGATTGATTCACACAGTATGGGGATGCATTGATTGCTCGAGAGACGCCCGCGCAGCGGAACGACGACGACGCAGACGGCGAAGACGAAGACGGCAGCGCGAATACCCGCCCGATCCCTGGGACGAGATTATGGGCGTCAGGACGCGCTGGTAGTAATAATGTTTTGGTTTTTTGATGAGGAACGCAAGCGTCGGCATGTGTATTCCGCGGATTGTCACCAGTCCGCGTTGAGTGGGAAAAAAATTAAGGAGTTCACTTTTTTTTTTTAATCGAAGCAGGGTGCGACACGGACCAGCAAAGGAGGATATGCCGACTTTTGCCACGAGTGGCTGTAATGTTTGATCAACCCGACCGATTACAGGAGGACAGGGCCGAAAAAAAAGTTGATGTTTGGAATTGCTTTTGGTGGAGGAAGTTTTTCTTTTCTTTTCTTTTTTTGCTGGATTGGACAATTGGATACCCCCGACTTGACGATTTGAGACGATACCACCATTGCTTTCTGCGTCAGGTTCGACGGCTAGGAGGAGTTGGAAGGCCGGGCCACGCCTGCGTACTACGACAGGAGTTGCAAATACCACGATTCGCCGCCATGTTGTTGTTGTTTTGGCTCGCTAATTCTCGCTCCCTCCCTCATCAAGTTCGTGTGACGTGACGTATAAGGAGGCGGTTGCAATTAATCAGGGTCCCACCAATTCGTCGGCCAAGCCTGGAGGGGGGCTAAGCAAGCTCAGCTCGCGAAACCGAATCCGGAATGTGGTGGTCCATAGCGCGCCAGTGGAATATGAGGGATGGGGTTTAATGACACTTTAGCCCAACCGCTACTGAACCTAAAAGCCGACGACCTCGTGGCACCGCGGGCGAAGCCGGCACTTGAAATGAAAATGTTTAATTTGGTTGGTTTGATCAGCGTTTGGCTTGGTAAGGGCTATCACAACGTTCCATGGCCAATTCGGCAAACCGGCAGTCGGGATATTCAAGCAAGGCTGGGGAAAAAAAATACTTGCCATCGCCGTTTTAAGGCGATCACATATTGTCAATCACTCGTCATGCGGTATTCTCCGTTTATTTGACAGAGCAGAGTTGCATAAAACCCTCAGTACGTAAGGCCCAAATGAGTCGTCATCGTAATTGGGAGAACTCAAAGATGGATATGCTCTTTACGCCAGGGACTAGCCCGAGTCTATTCACCAGGAACCATCTCTTCACTGGGAACATCTGACTTGAGCTTCTGGGGGATGCCATGTTGTCGGAGCCTGCACCCATGCTGCACTCAGTGGCCAATCAAATTCGGTTACGCAATCTTGTTCAGCGAACTTTCCGAAAATGTTGTGTGAGACAAGTCGAGTTCACTCTCAGGGTTTCAGCTCAGCCCGTTGTACATGCTGTGATATCACATTGAACGAGGCCCCGGGAAACGGTAAACGGCCGACACATGTGATTGATTCAAAGGCAAAAAGAAAGAAAGCATGTCCTACTTCCAGAGCCATCCCTTCCCATTCGGCGCATAGCCTTTAGCCTCCATGCTGGCCACGCAAGGCTTAACCGACTCCCAAAACGCCTGGATGAGATCGCTGCGCAGCCACGCCTCCCACACCTCGCGGCTCTTGTAGCGCGCGAATATCCTCGCCCCGGCGTCGTTGTCCAGCGACTTGAGGCCCAGGAAAGTCAGGACCTCCCCCCTGCCGTCCCTTTGCCTGTCCTCGACCGTGGAGCACAGCAGCTCGAGGGCCTTGAGCAGGCGCTCGCGCTCGACGCTGTCGACGCACCGGATCTGGACGTCGTGGATGAGCCCGCACTCGGTCTTCCTGCCGCTGAGGTCCAAGAAACCGCCCACCGCCGCAAAGTGCGTCAGGTCAAGGCCGGTGGTCATTGTGGGGCCGGCGTTGGGGAGGAAAGTCGTCGTCATCACCTCGGACTTGAGGTGGACGTTGTACAGGTCCTCCCGAGACCGGTAGCACTCGAAAGCGAGCATGTTGTCGGTGCGGGAAGGGTTGGAGGCATGCTCCAGTGGGATGCCGAAATAGTAAGTCAGAGTGTTTGGTTCATGCTCATAGACGTATTCGGCGAGCCTGTCATATGCGGCTTGCCACTAAAAAGAAGTGGTCAGCCTTTTTTCTCTCTTCTTTTCTTTTGTGAAAATTAATCTCAGGTTCTGTAGTTCACACACATCATCGTACTTGTCTGGGACAATGTTGCAGTTCCCAAAGAGGAAAAGTCGATCTGTTAATGGGATCGCAGTCGCCATTATGATGTTTCTGGTGCGAACAGGGTACGTTTACTTGGAGTGACCAAATAGTTTGGCCGACAGTAAATGAGATGGTTTAATGAAGCTCATCTAAGTCGTGAAATCATGCCATCTTTTAACATCTTGACGCACGGGTTCTCCTCCAATGGCACTATTACACAACTAACCATCTCAGCAAAGGTCCACGGCACAGTCAGGCACTCGGTATCCAGGGAATTCCTCCTTCCATTGTCCCCGCATTTTAGTGCGGTTTGATCAGCTCCTGTGATGTGAAAAGGCCCCGCCTGTTCATTCCGAGTGCTACCGGTCTCGGGATACCAGAGAAGGAACAGTTTTCGCCAATGTCTCGCTAAATGGATTCCACCTGTGGTGGCGTTCGATGGCTGACATGTCATCATAACGATAGGAGGCTAGAGGCCACCTGAATCAGGCGGAGTACGTTTTCCGCCTGCAAGTGATCACAGGAGCCAGCCTGGAATATCGGCATGCCCAATAATATCAACCCTGTTAGATCGGCCCTGCCAAAGGTATGATTTGGTTTGAACCATCTGCCCGGTCAAATGGACGCCTGTACCTGCGTACATGGATACTAACGCAGTCAGACCTTACCCTGAGATGACATCAACCGGGATTATCTATCCTAAGCCATATATTACATGATCACGGGTTGGACAGTGAGAATTATTGAATATTAGGCTTTGGATACTTGTTAGCTTTGCCAAAGCTTCCCTATTGGACTGTCTCTTGTGAGGCATCAAGTAAATTATCTACGTTTTAGTATGGATATCAAGAATTGCTTCTGTTTGCGCCCCCTATCTTCCAAAAAGGCCACATGAAAGTGACCATCTTAGTGATACCTGTTCTTGTCCGCATGTTTGTCATTCTCCAGGAAAATCTCAATCTTGTCATTCATCTTGTGTCCAATATCCTGACAGCAGATACAAGCTGATGCGTTGTTAGTGAATGCATAACTCAGATGTCGATTCCCGCTTACCGATAATCCCAATGACGCCAAAAGAAAGGGATGAAAGACAAGTAGTTCTCAACCCAACCACGTAACTTTGCTGGAATGCGGCAGCGGCAGCGGCAATGATGTCATTAGTGATGCCTGGGACTTTTGCTAGCGCAGCCGAGCCCAAGGGTAATGCTGCGAGGAGCTGTTCGACAGAGTCTTTGGGGAGCCCTGCTGCGATTGCCACGGGTGGGACTCGCTTGATCATCTCGGATGACTGGACGTTTGTCAGGATGGTAGTGTAGACAGAGATGGCAATAGCACCACCAGCAAATCGGGATACGCCGCTGTATAGGTTAGCGACGGAGCTACGATATCCGCCAAAGGCAAAGGAAATAGCTTACGCGAGACCTCCTGAGATTCCGAGCTCCACTTGATCAGTACCAAATTGGATAAACGCAATACTCAGGTATTGAGCCCAGCCGAACCCGACTTCAGCAAGGAAGATGAACGCAATTGCCATTCCAAACCTATCAGGTGTGATGAGGGCTAGAAGAGCTCCAAAAACAACCATGATGGTGACTGAGCCGGTCAAGGTCCACCTCCAATGGCCAATCTTGGACCCAAATACGCTGAGAAGAACGGCGCCAAATGTCAGGCCAAGATTTTGAGGAAGAGTCAGAACAATGCCGTATTTAAAGTCGGTGGTCTCGGTCGTAAAGAAGACGGAAATCATCGTCGGATATACCACGTTGAGACAATAGTAGAACACTGCGCTAGTTAGAGAGTTCGAGGACTTTTTACAGTAATTGAATATGACTACTCCGTAAATACTCACTTGTGACTACGAACCCAGCGATGAAAGGCGCGGTAAGTTCTCTTCCATGATCGCGTGTAAAGATGCGAGTTGGGGTAAGCGGCTGTTTCAGTGGAGCAAACGTCTCCCACAGCGCAAAGATGACCATCAAGGCAAAGCCTGGGACAAGGGTGCCTATCACCTTGGGATTGGAGGACTCAAGGGTAGTGGTATAAACAATTCCTGTAAGAATAAGCGTCGTCGCAATGAGAAATAGTATGGCTCCGACGTAGTCTAGTTCTTGCAGCGCCTGCTTGGTGGGGAGACCACGAGGGTGTTGGGGCGGGAAGTAGTAGAGGTAGAGACCAATGAATGAGAAGACGATGAAGATTGCAGGACCATAAAATAGCCATCGCCACTTCTTCAGTTAGCACTATATCTCATGAAACGGCATAATTACTCACGTCATCACCGTGCTGAATCGCAAAGCGACCGGCGACAGGGCCGACAACGACAGAGAAATAGACACCGATATCTTTTATTCGTCAGTGTATTCTTTTGCATAATCCAAGTAACGAATTGCATACCAGCAAACACAATTGCAGCGTGCCTCCATTTATTCGGAAGAAGCTCTGGCAGAGCAAAAGCTGCTAGTTGGGCATTTCCGGCACCCTAGCGATACGTTAGCAGCAGCTGGTTTAGTTATTACCGATAGAACCTACAAAGCCAATCAAGGCGCATGCAGCTATAATAGAAGTGTTGTTCTTTGCTGAGCCTCCAACTATGAATCCTATGAATAAGAGGACATTGCCGAAAATAATGAACCATCGGCGCCCGAAAAGATCAGAATTTGCGCCACAGACCCTGGAAGAGGTCAATATCGAAACCCATCGTGATAATACGAAATACTTACATAAACGCCATTGTCACAGTCATTGTATAGATAGGCACATACCAAGCTGCCTGTGTCGCGTCTCCAAGCTGTGTCGCGACACCGGTCTGGCAGGAGCTGAGGGATGGAACAATCCAGAATGAGATCCCATAAGACAATGCCAGAATCTAGACAGGATATTAGCTTGAGCTCCGTCTTCTAAAAGTGAAGGGAATCTACCGATGCCACTATCCATGTTTTGAAGGTAACATCATACTGGGAATCATCGTCGGGAATCCATGCTGCAGCCTTTTCTGTATGTTCATCATGATGGGTAGTTGTTTTCTCAATATCATCACTGGAACCCTTGCCAGCGTTTACATCCTCCACTGGCTCTTGTGTATCCGGCGCCA
Source organism: Calonectria multiphialidica (assembly GCA_020623665.1). Taxonomy (NCBI): domain Eukaryota; kingdom Fungi; phylum Ascomycota; class Sordariomycetes; order Hypocreales; family Nectriaceae; genus Calonectria; species Calonectria multiphialidica. The sequence continues at coordinate 71,013 of JAHVYC010000022.1, forward strand.
TTGCGAATTGTTTTAGCTAGGATGAATGGTTAGTTTTGGGTTGTCCCAAGGACCATGACCAGACGACCAAAATTGGGCAGAGAAGAGTTTTAAGGCCATTCTCTTGCCATCAAAGACAGCCACCATTTACTTCTATCATATGCCGGCAATTGAGAATTGGACAAGCTAGTTTGCCTGCTGCAGTCATCCGCCTGGCCAGTTGGAGGACCCTGGCCTGTCACCACTCCCCAGATCTCGGAAAACCATCTCCATGATTATGTTGCCGGGATAGCTTACCCCACCCACACCACACTGCTCATGCCGCCTTTCTGCCCGTCGTCGATCGTTCAGTCTTGGGGTCGATTTTGTGGATAAGAAGATCTACACTAACGATGCTTGTCGTGAAGGGATTTGAATATTCTCAATTGGGCAATCCCGTGCTCAACGCCTCCAGGAAAACGGTGCCCGCAGAGCTTTCTGCCCTAGATTTTCCCTTGGGCCGCTAGGGGACTAATCCTGGAACCTATCATGACAGTCCAGACTAAGCTAAAAGTTAATCTAGCTCAACACGGGAGACACCTTCTTGATCATTTCGATGCACCACTGATTCACCCTTGCATCCTGCGAGCCCCTCCTGGGTAAGGATTGGCGCTCAGAGATTGTGGGAAGTCAGCCATGAGCTGGTGTTACCAATGAGAGTCCGATCAGATACCCCTCGCAGGCATGAGACTAACCCTGAGTAGATTGTTCTCGTCTGCACTAGTTTTTATTGCCGTGTGTGGCCTCGGGATGGAGAAGGATATCCTCAGAATAGAAAGAGGGGCCGAGAAGAATGGCAATTGATGCACAGAGATGGGACAGTCTAAGCCGTATAAAGAGTATAGATGATTATGTGGTGGAGTATTCATGGTACCCAACGGTGAGAGCCCAACCATCTTATTCTGTGAAAATGACGACCAAACGTGTTGCTATTGTCACCGGAGCTTCTGTGGGAAATACCCTACTTAATAATATGCCAAGAAACTGACTAATAAGATAGTCCGGCATGGGGGAGGCGCTGGCGGAACACCTTGTTAGCAAGGGGTGGGCAGTCGCCATGGCAGATATTCGGCCTAATGCAGACCTTGCATCGAAACTAGGTGATAGTGCAAGTTTTCATAAATGCGATGTCTCCGATTATGACAGCCAGGCCAAGTGCTTCCAAGATGTTTGGGAGAAATACGGAAGGATAGATGCGCTATGTGCAAACGCTGGAATCGTTGACAAAAGGTCAGTCTGTGCGACCAAGTACGAGTAGTTACATCTAACACGCCTCCAAACTAGCTCAATTTATATATTTGATCACAAAGACTCCGAACAGTACGCCCCACTAATGTTATTGACCTGGTCTTCGCTTACTATTCAAGGATCCCGCCAAAGCCAGACTTGCTTTGTACGGACGTTGACTACAAAGGCGTGGTTTACGGGACGCAGCTGGCGATTCACTTTATGCGAAAGAACAAGATACCAGGAGGGAGCATTGTGGCCACCGCTAGCATTGCCGCCATCCACCCCCATGAGACATACCCAGAATACGATGGAGCCAAGGCAGCGGTGAGTGGCTGCTGAGTGACCCAGTTCAAACGTCGGCTAACCGCATAACCGCCGCCAGGTGTATAACTTTGTCCGTGCCACGTCTAGGATCCTCAAGATTGTAAGTGGCCAAGGAATGCGCACAAGTCTGTTTACTAACGGTTTACAGAAGGAGAACATCCGCATCAACTGTGTGCTCCCAGGGATAGTTGCCACTCGGATCATTCCGCCCGAGATGGTTGCAGCAGTGTCCCCCGAATGGTATGTCCGATCTAGCCGGATCGTCTTATATGCATGCTAATTCCGATAGCTTAACTCCTGTTTCCACTATCATTTCCGCCTACAACACGTGCTTGGAGGACGAATCCCTTTCGGGCGAAGCCATTGAGTGCTCGGCAGAAAAGCTGCTCCTGGTACCTGAGCCAGAGTTCCAGAATGGCAAAGTCTCAAAACGAGCCGTCACTGTTTGGGACCCCCTCTTTAAGATATACCACCATGAAATATCTGGGCTTCCGGATGCTATCGCTTGAGGCAAAACCCAGAGGCAGATTAGTCTTGGCAATCCTACGGTCAATAATTCCTCAAACCTACTCAAATAATATTTTATTGATGCCGGGTATTGATTGGCCGTTTCCTATGTGAGACATACAGTTCTAGACTAAGTGATTACGACATAGTGCTGTTCTCCTCGTGAATGCCCCTAGGCCTTGACTTGGCGACGTACAGAGCGACCAATCGATCGCGGGTGTAGCGTCGCAGAAGGGGACGTGCAGCTCGCGTAGTCCATTGTGCTGCACATCGATGCAATAATCAGGCGTTGTAAGCCAGTTCTTTCCCGTGCGTGACGAATCATCATGCCAATCATCATCGCCTGTGGGGCGTGCGACGAGCCTCCTAACGAAGCAATTAGAATGTCTATGACGGTTTGTTTTCGGATCGACGCGTTTGTACAACCCATCTCCTTGTAATTTACAATTCATTTGGATGCTCAGAGGTTTAACTCAGGGCGACTTCCACTTCTTCCCCGCACTCACATGTGTGAATGAAGGTGTAGTGAGACACAACCTCGTATTGTTGCAGTAGCGGTAGAAATGAAATAGAGATGGCTTTTCATGTGCAAAAGTCATGACAGCATCGCCATGAAAACGTAACTAGATTTACTACCCGTACTGATCTGAGACACTATCTTTAGTTCGATTGAGGTATCCTGCTGTCTCGATTTCTATTGCAAAGCGAATGTTAGTTGAACTACCATGTTTCTCTGAGTGGGACAATCAGTTGAATAGCCCTCGAGTTACCAGACAGAATATTTGCCACACTTAAAACTCGTATATTCCGGTCCTCGGATCATCGGCCCTATCCCCTCATGCCGTTCTACCTTCGCTTAACTTGTTGACATAGTCAGGCATTTTCCATTATTCGTTAATCCAATTGAATCCGACGAACATAATCCACTACATGCGAGAGTTTGTCTATTCTTCATTTCATAGGTGAATGAAGATGTCCGGCATATGCAATGCGCTTACATAGCATTCGAGCACTCGCATAATCAGGAGGAGGGCTCCGGCCTTTACAGATTTTGAGTGTGTCAATGTGGCCACCGAGGACCCGAATAGCCAATGATTACTTTAGTTCGGAATTAATCGTGTTGTGTCAATCGTTCTTGCATTTGATTCGTTCCTCATATGCCATAGCATACGCCTCGCCGTGTTTGTTGTGGATGGTACGCCGTGGATTGGAATCCACAAAGTCACCGGGGCCGACAGTCTTCAATAACTATAAAGCCATTGCATCTCCCCCGTTCAAATATCTCTCGACAATTCAAGCAAAATTACCAGTTTCAAAACATACTACACTGCAAAATATTTCCAGAACATCACTCTGCCGTCGCAAGCAACCATGAAGTTCTCCACTGCCACCATTTTCCTCCTGGCCAACGGCATTGCCGCCATGCCATGGTCCCTGGGATCCACCAAGTCTAACGAAAAGTCTTTCAAGACTAATGATGGTATCACGTAGGTTCCCTTCTCATCGGGATTTCCCGCGGGAAAGTTGTCGACTTTTCATTCCTATGAAAGTGGCCTTCTAATTGCATGGACCGAACTGACAATCAACTAGCTTCCAGGTCAAGATTTCCAAGGAGGAAATGGCGGGGAAGTCTACAAAGATCAACCCGTACGATATTTGCTGGTTGGCGTGTTTCGGCTCAGAGCCTGAGTGTCCTGAAAATTGGGTATGTCCGAGCGCTCCTCCTCCGTTACCACTCTACTAACAGATATGTTCAGTACTCCAAGAAGATGGTAAAATAAAATCCCCATGCCATTTACTGAATTACTAAAAGCTGACTGTATGACAGGGTGAAGGAGACATGGGGTGCTGGACCTGTTGCCGGGGTCCCAGTGACCTTTAGGCCAGGCCAGTATACATTATGATGGGGATGGGGTGCAGAGGGCCAAGTATTTTCAAATTTTCCAAATTGTAACCAGAATACTTAGTCAGTCAATATTCCCTGTTGGCACCATAGCCATCATTTATTAAAAAATGTCTCCTGGCCCTGATAATGTGCGTGAACTAATAGTAATGGTCTCAATTGAACCCAGCGTCTGGCGTGGCTGCGAAATTTCGAGGTCTGCATTTCTCTTCCTAAGTTATAGGGAATGAATCAATATTTGAAAATTCTAGACTTCCTTCTTCAGCATGCGTGTACAGATCAAGAGTGGCAAAGGTTATGTATGAGAATAGTAATTGGATACTAGAGCTTCTTTATCGTGTACAATTCATTCAGACAAACCCAGATACCCATCCTTGACTCCAGTTTCAATAAATAAAAATGCATCGCAATATCCAAATTGCGAACTACCTCAGCACATGGTGGACAAAACCACAGGTTCCGTCTACCACCAATCCCAATAACTAGAATCAAACCTTCCAGTCAAACCCAATATCAAAATGTCCTTTTTCTGGTATCTTCAAGTTTGAGCATCGCACCTCATTATTGTTTGCATCCAGAAACCCCCTTTGGTCAACACCTTGCTTGGATATTTGGTTGCCCCACCAATCCAAACGAATATCAGCTCGCTGGAGGGCAAAGAACATCACCAACCCCGATATTCCAATAGCGGCCATGAAAGAACTAGTTAAAACGTAGGCATACCTCTCCCACCAAGCTGTATATCGTCGCTTAATGAACCGATTAAAGAAGAAGGCCATGACTATAGTTCCCTGTATGTAGCTCCAGTTAAACGGTGCCCATCCAAGTGGACCAGCGAGGAGAATAGGGATGTTTACGTTCCTCCAAAACGATCGCGGCCACTTCCTTGATAGGAGGTACACAATCACCGGAAGAATAACTCCCACCGGGATCAGATAAGTGAAGGAGCGGTATGGTCCTTGAAGGCCGAAAAGGCGGCGGGGTCCAACGACGCCCCAGATGACAGATGCCATAAAATACCCATGCGTATGGGGGCAAGTAAAGCGATCCTTTTGATGACTATCACATAAGTCTGGTATATTGCGCAGGACCCAGTGGTTGACGCCCAATGCCACGAATCCAGCAATGAAGGTCGCGTAGATTTGTGCTGCGAAGGCCCAGCGCGGGGGTATCTTGGCGTAGTGGGCAAGTTTGAGGTCTGCCACAAAGTTGAGGGATTGCGCCGCCGACATGTAGCTAAACATCTTGAATATCATATTGGGAATGGTTTTTCCTTCCAAAGCATAGCCTCCCACAACCATCGCAAGAATGCTAGTGGAAACTTCGATGTTGGTGATTGCAGCCAGCATTCCAATTGGAATCTGAAGCACTATAGTGAATAAAAGTGCCAACACAATACCCCAAATAGGCACCCCTGTTGGCCATAGACTGACAGAGATGCAAGCCAAGATAAAGGAAACAGCGAGAATAGTAAGATACCACCAATTTGGGCATTCTGGATATGCGGACATCAGTCTGTTGTGGACATCATTGAATTCTTCCGATCGCTTCTTCCCGGACCAAAGTCCATTCAGTCCTTTCATAATGTCCTTGCGGTGCCAAAGGAACATGTGTGTGGGGATGGCGAGATAAAGCGGGAAGAAGGCGACGAAGTTGAGCATTTGCGTGGTTGAGAGCATGGGCACGCTGTACTCATGGTACGCAGTTTCATTGAGGGTGAGTTGCTCCGTGAGGATACGTTTGACGTCGTAATTTTTGCCAGTGTTGTCAAAAACCCTGTTGCTGTTGATAGGGAAGTATCCCCCATCCAATACGTTGTTGAAGTACATGATCGGGGCGACAATGAAGCCCATTATGGCCATCCCACTTGCAAAGTTCATCAAAGTGAAGAAGGGGGTCACAATAGGGTCCCCAAGATATGTCGCTATGTTCCAATCCAGGGTTGGTAACGGGTTGATGCCCAGGCCGCACGTGCTCCCAGCAATAAGAGCGAGGGTGACGCTTCCAGGCGCGATCCAAGTCGGCCAGTTGAACAACGCAAGCCCTTCGAAGAGAAAGTTGGGAACCCAGAACCAGACAAACATTGATGCAAAGCAGATCATGAAGAATCGATACCGCGAAATGGTCCAGCCATTTGCGCCGACGGCTCCATCTCGGCCATCGTCCTTGCACAGCGCCTTAGTGAGCGCGATGTTGGCCAAGGACTTTTGCCAAATCATGGATGCTGGGTAAACAAGAAAACGGCGGGCCATTCCAGCACAACCGTATCCAATGAGTTGTGTGGCCAACAGGGTAATGATCTGCCACGGTATACTGTTGGAAAGCACTTCTTCTCCATAAAATCGATCGAGTTTGAGAACCTGGATAATGCTGACGACATAGGCTCCTGTAGCATGGCCACCAAATGCAACATTGGCCATGATTGCAATCAGAATATGCTCCTTCTGGTTGAAAGGCCCAGGGTTCAGTGTGAATTCAAAGGAGCCGATGTGGAACATTTTCGTGGGCAGAATCTTGGCCATGAACACACCCAGAGGCATGGAGAGTAGTTGAACGACATATGTTGAAATGCTGATGCTTGGTAATCTTAAGGAGAAAAATTGTTGGATGGCGGTGCCGACAATGGTGAAGAGGGTCCCCATAAATAGAACCCTGAATGTGCCGACAGGAAGTGTTGGATCATCTGTTGGATCAACGACAGCACGCACTTCGGGATAGGCAGAGTTGTTTATGACCAGATCTTTTTGTGCCTCGAATTCCTCGACAATGGTCTTGGCAAGCTCAGGGTCGTCAGTGCCATCTTTTCGATCTTCCAGATATTTTCGGGCTCGGTCGATAATTTCGGTTGGGAAGTTTTGGTCCAGCTCGTGTTCACGAACTAGATCTTTTAATGATGACACTAGAATATGTTGGGAGTCGTCCTCGGATGAGTCAACGCGCAAGGGTGGCTGCTTCTCGTGAAGGCCTTCGAGTGGTAGAACTTCTTCCGAAGTGGTAGACATTTTGTTGGAGCCTGAAGCCATATCGAATGATAGTCCAAGGTCATTTCTGGATGTAAATGGAGTAAATTTGAGGAGAGATAGTAGGGGCCGTAGGAGGCTTAAATATCAGACCCCGAAACCCTTGCGGGTTGCAAAAAGTGACCGACAGTCAAGAAAATTAAAAGTTTCGGCCAGGAGAAAAACCACCTGACCACCAGCATACCCTGTTATCTTAAGTGCACACATGGTCATTAGGGTTCGTTCAATCCGCGGTACGGGCATTGTAGGCCCATCCACCGTGGACGTTAACAAGATGCATACCGACATACCACTCCACGTTTAAATCAAGATCAGAACAACTTTATTGAGTTAGTCGGAAAACCATTTATGTAAGCCTTATACAGGTAATATAGAAAAATGAATAAGTGGTTGATCAAGATGTTCACGTGATTGCCTCCCATAAAAACCCAAATCTAAAATGGTCAAAGTTGCAGCGTTTTTCGATAGTGGTTATATTGGAGGTTGTGTCATATGAGCAATACATCAACCAATTCAAATGCAATAATAGACTTCCGTAAATACGGAGATATCATTTCCCAGGGTCTGTTTGTTTGGGAAAGCATCACATTTGACGCAACTGGGGCCCCCAAGGATCCGAGGGGCGTCACTGTCCTATAACTACAGATTTGAACGAATTTGATCTGCAAGCATTATAATTATGCTCGTATTTATTCAATTAGATCAATTTCAAAATTGAATATCGAAATTAAGCGGAATGGTATCATTGCTATCGACCATAATACTATTAATTCCTCGAAGACAATCTGACTAAACAAGGTATCGCACGATTTGCAATATCAGCACAATGGTGCACTTGTGATCATGAGAAGCCATCATTTTCAAGCAACAACATGCGCCGTACCAGATGCTGCCGCCTCCCTCTCGAGCTTTGCCTTTTCCCGTCCTGCCTTATAAATTTGCACGGACATCTTAACGGGCTTCACACCAGGGGTCTCAAAGATTTTGTCGATCTCCTCCAGGGACAACCTACTAGTTTCAGGGAAGAGGAAGTAAGCAATGATACCCTGCAGCGCATTGTACACGATGTAAACGACCCAAATCTTATACCCCACCTTCGCAATGCCAACACCAATACCGTAAGTGTGGACGACACCGGCGGCTCCCTGGAACATGGCATAAAGACCCATTCCCTTTGCTCGCAGGGACAAGGAGAGCACCTCGACGGGATACAAGTTGTGCATCGTCGCAATGGTGGAGGCACTGCAGATTTGGAAACAGTAAACCCACGTCACCATCAACGCGGCGCTGGTCTTGGAAGGCTCCACGTTCCACCTCCAACTCGTAATAGTAACAGCCGTCTGGAAAATAACAATCAAGATAATTCCCACAAAAATCAACGTTCGTCGACGGAACTTGTCAATGATGTACGCTCCAAAAAGGGTAAAGACAAAATACAATCCAGTCGAACCCAAGTTTATGCCAAGTTGATCGAGAGGTTCCTTAATTCCAACGGTTTCAAGCGCTGGTGTCAGATAATACCCGATGATTCCACCTCCATTCCATTGTTGGAATACGGAATAGATGAGAAGAACCAGGGTACGGTATCTAACGTCACGGGTGAAGAAGACTCGGAAGTCATACGAGGCTCTGAGGGTTGTGCGCGAACTCTCAAGCGACTCTTCGATCTGTGCGATAATCATGGGTACGATAGGATCATTTATATCGTTGTTGGTGGTCTGGTATTTCGCAATCACCTCTCGCGCCTTCTGGACCTGGCCCTTCATCACCAGATATCGGGGCGACTCTGGGCAGCAGACGTAGATGAGGATGCATACAATGCCAGGGAAGATGGATTGCAGCATAAATGCCGTTCGCCACTGCCAGTCGCTCTCCCAGCGGGTCAGGGCCATCATGACACCAAGCATGACCAACGAGCCGACCTGGAAGCACGCTCCGAAGATACCCACGATCCGACCACGAAGATGAACCGGTGCCACCTCGGCCACGTACTGGGGAGCCGTGCATAGGGCTGTTCCAAAACCGAGGACGAGACGACCTGCCATGAGGGTGCCAAGATTTGGTGCGTTGCCCTGCATAAAGGCCCCGACGACGGTGAGAAGGTTACCCGCAAAATTGATGCCTCGTCGTCCAATGACATCTCCGAGGGCAAGGAACGGAGCTCCAACAAAGATTCCGATTTGCATGAGAGCGTTGATCGTGCTGATAATGACTCCGGCATTCGCAAAGCCGTAGTAATTGTGCCACCGAGGAAAGGCGTTGATGCCTCCCACAACTCCCCAATCGACACCATAGCCTGCCTGGTTACAGCCCATGACGAACATAATGAGGCCAATGCGGACACCTGTCCATGATCTCATGTTCAGGGACTCTTTAGATTGCCTCATGAGGTCCTCCTCACTGATGCGTTGGGCGACGACTTCGCCGACGTCGACCCCGAGCTTGTGCGCCGCAGCGACATCATCGTAATGTACGCTGTAGTTCTTCTCGTCGTTGGGCGCCATCCTGGAAAACGTTTTAGTTCCAAGGGCAAAAAGATAAATGATACCTTGGGCCCTATATTGGTGGCTAGTAAGAAGGACCCTTCGGCTGTGGTGCAATTGATCGGCGAGAATATTTATATAGGATGCGAAGGCTCCCCCACCAGCAGATCATTTGATATGTGACCGTTGGGCCTGTCGGCAGTTTGTCGCCACCTCCTCAAGACCGAAAATCGTGTAATAGGATAAATTGCGAACCAAACTTCCCACCGCCAGTCAATGTCGGCTGATAGTGTTCGGTTAGTGCGAACATCCCCTCACCCACGCATTTGACGCGGTAAGACCAACAGTTTGGATCGGGCTACTGGCCCGTGATGCCATCGCGGGAACCTTGCCGTCGCGAATAACTCGAACTTGAACACCACAAGTTGCTGCAAGACACGGCCAGCGCGCGATGCCATTGGCCCGTTAAGAGACAGATTGAGGTCCTGCAGGTTAGCGGCCAAGGATCCCCGCATCAGAGGCAGGTCGATCCCAGTTTTTCCATCCATACAACCCGCATCACGCATCAAACGATGCCCAAACTCGAGGGAAACTGGGGAATTTAACCGGCCACCACCGGCAAATATCCCATCAGGCGATTGACTCTGCTAGGTCTCCACGGCTTCCTCTGTCTTTAACAAGAGCTCCTTGACCGCCCAGCCAATTGCCGCAGCCGTCTCACTCTTAGTCCTGGTCTCGGCACACTTTAAACCGTTCGGCGGCAAGTCGGCCCTTGTTCCCTAAGACATATGCAATGGAGCAGGACAGCCAGCATTGTCGTCTCCATTATCCGGCGCCGGCCACGCAGTGGGCTCAGGCACTTCCACTCGGCAATGGCCGACTAGGGTGCATGGTTCATGGCCGGCCATCGACAGAACTGTTGCAGCTCAACGAGGACTCGGTCTGGTATGGAGGACCTCAGAACAGAACACCACGGGATGCGTTTAAGCACCTCGACACCTTGAGGCAACTCATCAGAGAAGAAAAGCATGCAGAGGCAGAAGCACTGGTCCGCACGGCGTTTTTCGCCACGCCGGCCAACATGAGACATTATGAGCCTCTGGGGAGCTGTTATTTAGAATTCAACCATGAAGTTCAGTTGACGAATTATCACCGGAGCCTAGATATTAGCACAGCGGTGCACACTGTGAGGTACCAACATGGCGGAATATCACACGAGAGGCAAACGTTTGCTAGCTTTCCTGACAACGTTATACTCACTCGGATCACCTCATCGCAGCGAATCCGCTTTATTATTCGCCTAAGCCGAGTTGGCGAGCACGAGTGGGACACGACAGAGTTCTTGGACAGCATCAACGCTGCCGAAAATCACATCACTTTGCAGGCCACTCCAGGTGGCCACACCAGCAACCGCCTTTGCATCGCTCTCAAAGTCAGCGTACCTGAAGATGGATCTGTCCAGGCCATTGGTAACTGCTTGGTTATTCAAGGCAAGTCCTGTGTGATTGCCATTGGTGCTCACACAACATACCGTCGCTCGGTACCAGAACTATCGGCAATGCAAGACGTCGATGCCGCCCTGGAAAAGACCTGGGATGAGCTTTTGGATGCTCATATAAAGGATTACCAATCTTTGTTTGGGAGGACAAGCCTTCGTATGTGGCCGGACGAATACAATCTCCCAACTGATTTTCGTATCCAACAAAGACGCGACCCTGGCCTTGTCGCGCTCTACCATAACTATGGCCGCTACCTACTCATATCCTCCAGCCGCGACGCGCCCCGAGCATTGCCGGCAAACCTTCAGGGCATCTGGAATGCTTCCTTTTCGCCTCCGTGGGGCTGCAAGTTCACCATCAACATCAATCTGCAGATGAACTATTGGCCTGCCGGGCCGATGAACCTGCTCGAGTGCGCTCAACCTGTCATTGATCTATTGGAGAGAATGGTGATAAACGGGAGGCACACAGCAAAGACAATGTATGGCTGCAAGGGGTGGTGCGCTCACTCAAATACCGACATCTGGGCAGATACAGATCCCGCCGACCGCTGGATGCCGGCTACCTTGTGGCCCCTGGCTGGCGCGTGGCTGTGTGTTGGGGTGATAGATATCCTCAAGCACAACTACGATGCCTCGTCCCACAAGCGCATGATGCCAATTCTCTTTGGTTGCATAGAATTCATCACCGACTTCCTCATCCCATCGGCGGATGGGACATATATGGTAACTAACCCATCGGTCTCGCCAGAGAACACATTCATATCTGGCGCCGGCACTCCGGGAATCCTATGCGAGGGGTCGACAATCGATATCATGATTATCGAGGCTGTGATCGACGCATACTTCTGGGCTGTGTACAGGAACCCAGACTTTAAATGCGTTGAATTGGTCACAAAGATGGATGATGTCACAGATCTCATGTCGAAAATGGCAAAAGTGACCGTCAACTCTCAAGGCCTCATCCAGGAATGGGGCGTGAAGGACTATGCAGAGCACGAGCCAGGGCACCGCCATGTGTCGCATCTCTTCGCCCTATACCCCGGGCGGCAGATTCATATCGACCACAGGCCCGATTTGCTTCCAGCAGCTCAAAAGGTATTGGACCGCAGAGCGGCTCATGGAGGCGGTCATACTGGTTGGAGCCGCGCGTGGTTGCTCAACCTGCATGCACGACTAGGCGATATCCAAGGATCCTTTTTCCATATGGATCAACTCTTGGCAACTTCGACGCTGCCCAATCTACTCGACAACCACCCGCCATTTCAGATCGACGGTAATTTTGGCGGTTGCGCCGGTATCATTGAGTGTCTCGTGCAATCGAGGGATTTGCACAAGTTGCATATGGGGAAGCCAAAAACCGTCATCGACTTGCTACCCGCATGTCCAGTGCAGTGGCCAACCGGCCGTGTGGATGGAGTCAGGGTTCTCGGTGGGGGTATATTGTCATTCTCTTGGGCCGACTGGAAGATTCAAGGGACCGTGGTCCTGGTCTATACAAAAGAGGAGACACAACCGGGAGCGTCCGTCGGCGTGCGATTCAAGAGGTCCGCAAGGGATTACATCTGGACTGAGCTTGCTTCCGAGGGTTCAAAGCTTACCTTTGATGCAGAAGTATTAAATGACTAGCTTATAGATTTACAAAGATTTCTGAATATAGAATTATATAAGTTTGTGTCGTTTTCAGTTTGTTGATTTAGAATGAGATCCGTCAGTTAGGTATGTGAGACGTATTGAGGCAAAATAAAAAAGTTACGACTATGAGAACGGCGCCACCAACAAATAGTGAGTGTCCAACGACATTTCACTTCACCCTGAGGAAACAATTTAAGGCACATTAATATTACAATAGCCTCTACGAAAGTTTCATCCTCATTTCCATGTTTTGTATTTGCTTAGCGATGCAGGTTGAACATCAGTCTGTTACTACCCTGGAGTGAGATCTGTTTGAGAGTTGGTCGCACGACACCAACTCTGGTTTCGCACGCCGCCGATCAAATGACATCGCCTAACAATGCACCCAACCCGGGCAATCGGGATGCATTGCCAAGGCCTATTTTATTTTAGAAACTGCAGTCGTTCGGAGTCAAGTTATACTTGTGGCGTTCCTGAGCGAGGATTTTAACCGCCCGGGCTGGCCGTTCCTGACGGCCTTCGAAACAAAGGCTGGGCAAATCACGACAAGATGTCACAAGGCGTCGCAACAATCTCAAACTCGAAGAATCCCGCGGCGGGAATCGACTGGTTCGCAGACGACGGGAGGATGATAAATTGGGAACCTTGCTCCCCTGGCGACGCGGCCACTCCAGGGACCGCGAATTACGCCCTCCCTCCCGAGCGCTATGGGACGACCCGAGAGAACGGTCCGTTGGCTCGAAATCGCGACCAAGTGCGAAAAGACTGTGAGTGAGTGCATGGAAGCGCGCAAGAATGACAAGGGGAGAGGCCTTGGGGTGTTGCGAGATGATGCAGGCCGTGGCCAAATTTAAACAAACCTTGCCTGTCAGGAGCAGTTGGATGCTTTTTTCGTCCTCCCCCCCCTCCACCTCCCTTTCTTTTTGTTCCTTTTAAATTTAGTAAGAACCCGAGAGACTGGTTGTTGGCTCGAAAGGGCGACCAAGTGTGAAACATGAAGTCGGGGGAAGAGGGTGACGACTTCGGGCGCGTAATTCTAGCATTGAGCGCGTAAGATTTTTTTTTTTGAGCCGCATTCTCCATCAAGGGAGGGAGGACTCCAATTTCTCAAGCTGACGTTAATTAAAGAAAACACGAGGAGGCCTCAAAGGAGTGCTGTGCAAGCATGGCTGTATTTTGAATGCTGACAGGAAATTTTTTTTTTCGTGGCATTCGATGGCCGAATAGGTATCGAGCATTTTTTAAAAATCGACAAGGAAAGAAATCCGTCCATGAAATGAGCATGGGCCGCATGCTCACCTCCGCCACGATCGCAATGGAGACCAAACACCGCGACAGAAAACTCTCCCCCCAGGCCAAGAGAACAAGCGAATCCAGAAGCTTGGTTTTGGCGGATGTGGGGAAGGGAGCGGCCGGCGGCAACCGAGAGCATGGGCGGCTAGCACGACGAGTTGAAGGCTGTGCTCAGTAGGGCCTGGAGTGCCTCACAGGGCTGATTTAATTGAAGCTGTTCAGTGACCTCAGAGACCCAGTTCTTGGGGCCCTTGTCTCTGGACAGACCCCCCCCCCCCCGTTCCCTCCTAGTAAAGTGAAACCGACATCGCCACTGCGGGAGAGTTGCAGGGGCTGAGAACGGCTGCGACAAGACTTCAACACCATCTCGAGCATCACCACCACCAACACGACGCCAAAAACTGGTGGCCTCCAGGAACAGGGTGATGAATGGCAAATTTTTTTGCTAGAGAGGCGGCGCAATCCAGGGGGTCCCATTGGCCCAGTTGCCTCCCAGGAGGCCGCCGAGTCCTAAATTACTAGGAGTAGAAATTTGGGGGCGGTTTGGATTTGGGGGCCCTTTTTTTTTTCTTCCCTGGCTGGTTCTCGCGCCCTCACGGTTCGGGTACCCGTCGCCCAGGAGCAATCTCGGAGACCGCGACTGAGACTCTGCAAGGCAAACAAGGCGGCTGAGAAAAAAAACATTAGGAATTGATTTGCCGTTGCCCTTTCGCTTATTCAGGTTTAGAAGGGGGGGGTGTCATGGGCTGTGACGAGAGGCAAAAGTGATTGTCTGGAGTAACCCTTTTTCCTGCAAATGCTCGTCATCCGCTGATTTGCGTTTGCGTTTCATACGCCTCACACGTATCATGGCCGCTCGAGGGAATTCATAATACACTTTGTTATGCACGACACAGCTGGCAACGATGGCTGCCACAATCCAATCAGCGGCGGGGTGGTGGAGGGCAGGCCATGACAGATTGCCTGCTCGTGAGATGGCTGCAGGCAATACACCTACTTGCCCGATTCGGAACCGAGATGCCGGCTGGGCAACTTGGCCCACGCAAACCGATCAATTGAGCATTTGTGACGGTTTCGTGTATGTGCTCGGTTGGCACTTCGCGTTGCGCGCGATAGCGATATTCCCCGGGTTCCAGTTTAGGCACGACAAACGGTCTAGGACTTTGTTGCGTTCTTGTGCCGGTTTGGATCTTTTGTTCACAACAGACTCAAGCCGTTTGAGGAGTTGGGGGCCGTCGCCCAGGCTGCCTTGCCAAAGTAGACTAGAGAGGTACATGTCACTACCGTGACTTTACGAGAGCTAGGCGAGAGAAAAAAAAAAAAGTGATGCCTGTTGCCGGCGTTTGTCATCTGGTGGCAATTAGAGCGTTTACATTTTGAATAGAGGTTATACCGGCAAAGTCCGTATCTTGGGTCCCACGCGGCCGCTTCTGTGGAGCCGTTTCTTTGTTCGAATATTCTGCTGCCGGTCTGGATGACTGGCATGAGCCAGGCGATGGTCATGGCCCTCGCTATTGCTGCGAGCTCTTTAGTTCCCGGCGGGTTTGATCGGGGCTGGCGCGCGGCTGGCGAGAGAGGCATCCAATGGTCTATTCAGGATTCGATCTTATCTCGCAAACTAGAGCCTCCTATACCAGGGAGCGCAAAGAATGAATGATGTCGTCCATGGAGCTACGATGCAAGGCTGTGTAAAATTTCCCTTCCGAGGCGATCCAAGTGCAAGGCCAGTGGAGGCTGTGAGGGCTTGCCGTGGTTCGGACTGGCTAGAGGGCGGCCAAGCCTCCACCGACTAGACAGCCTGGGGTGCAGGCCAGGGTGCGCGACGCAAAGCACTGCCCACTCCAAACTGTCGCTCATCAAGTGCCCTTGCAGCGCAGGGGCCGGCTTCAAGCACTTCGAGTAGTGGGAGACGGCCGTCGACGGCGAGCCAGAAGGAGCAAGTCATGGGCGAATAGTGGCGGATGGGTCATGGCACTGGCCTCATTCCCGCGTACACTTCTGCAAACCATTGCGGGCCGGGCATGGCACGCGCATCATACCACTCGATGACTGGGTTTTTACCTCTGGTAGTCCCCGACTTCCTATTGTCCGCGTCTGCATCTAGGACGATTGCCTCGTCTATGGGGCGTGCATGCAAGATTCCTAGTGTCCACCAGTGGTGGTGCATCCCGCGTGTCAACGATGACTCAATGCCGAATGGACCAACCCTCAATTCCCCGCGCGAAACTGGCCCCATGATGGACTCAGTCAACCGGCAGAGAGTCAAATTTTTTTTTTTACTGTTAGTGATGGAGACTTTTTGGCACTTGTTGGTTGCGTAGGTGGACTTGAGATTGTGGAATGGAGTCATTCAGCTCTGAAGGGCGGCGGGCGTTTAATCGTTGGCTAACACATGTCCCCTTTTGACTTCCAATGATAGTTTGCATCCGTCTATATGGGATGGGACTGGATTGGATGCCCAGTGCTATTTTCAATTTCGGTGGCCTCAAAAATACATTTTTCTAGGACGGAAATACACTCGTTTAGGGGTTGCGAGGGGTGGGAAAGTGTTTCAATGAGGGTCGCGTCTGCGGCAACCGCACTGATATCATCACCATCAGCAGCAGTAGTCCTAGGGCCTGGGCAGTGAATGAGTGGTCACAAAGAGCCGTGGCGAAATGTCTGTTGGTTCTGCCAAAGTTTTGGCGCGCGTGCTCCCGGTCATGAACGTCGATCTTGCCGCGGTGTCGGCTCTCGTAGAGGGTCGGAAGACGTTCGGGATTCCCTGGAGTTGATCACTGATGGTCCGTGGCAGCCTTGAACTGTGTTCGTCCGCCGGTGTTCGCAGCCTCAGTCTCGCGGCCACCCCTCCCTCCCTCTCCCTCTTCCTCCGTCGCTGGCGCGAGGGCGGAAGGGGAACGGGGACGGGGGCACGGCGGGGACGGAGGCGTGAGGGCTATGGGGGAGGGAAGCGTACCCAGCAAACTCCGTGTGGGAGGGTAGGGATGGGCCGTGGCTCAGCAACACTACACTGCCCATTGGACCTGGGCCATGTCCACGGATTGCCCACTCTGGTCGCCTCTACTGTTTGCGAAAGGCGTGTGTGGGTGCGTCCTGTGCAGGTGGGAGTCATCGGCATGGGTACCTGGGCCACAGCCTGTACATGCCTCGACGGCAAGTTGACGACCTTGGCTTGGCCTAGGTTGGGGGCCATCATTTCCAGGCGACAGCGCCATACGGCTGGAGGCAGCTTGGGAGGGTGGCCTCTCGTAGGGCCAGGGAGGGGGGGCTCTGGCGGGTCACGCCCAGCGAAGAAAGACTAGGGGCAGTCGCCTTGGCGGCCTGGGGCGCACCAGTACGTACCTGGCAGTCTGGTAGGCAGAAACGGCGCCAGTGGTAGGGGGGGTGTCGACACACCTCCAGCTAGCTCGTACCCACACAAGTGCCTGCATCCCTCACACCTCTGACATCTCTCACACACTCACCTTTTATATATCCTCCATCGCGGCCGCGATACTTATAAGGCACCCAGTTCCTCGCCTCCCATCCACACATTTCCCACCTCACATCTTGTATCGCAGCAAACACCGCTTGATACCATTGCCCAATAGTCCTTCACAGGCTTCCCTCTTCTATAAAGACCTGATCTCTCCCGCTCTCAAGCAAGACATCCGAGACATCATCCAACACCCACACGACCAACAGCAACAGCAACAACAACAACAACTACTCGCCTACATATAAACCCACAACAACCCATTGACGGCTTCTAGCACTTCCAAGTTGTCTTCTCCATCTCGACACATTACAATCGACAACATCCTCTACAACCACCGCCGCGGCAACAGCTCTTCCACTCATCAGCAGTTGGAGGCTCTCGCCCCGGTTATAATCCAGGACAACCCTCCTGTCTACACACAGCGCAACCAGCGCCCTTATACGTTCAACACCGACACAATGTGCACCACCAACATCTACACCTACGTCCACCCCGACGGCTACCAAGAGCGCGTCCAGGAGCCGCCGGTGCTCTGCCAAGCTGCAGCACCATACGGCCAGCCCTGCATCAACAACGTCGCCCTCCAGCACCCCCCTCAGATGGTTTCCTACCTGCCTCCCACCCCTCAGTACAGCACACCGTCCTCAACACCCAACTACCGCTCCGGTGACGACTCGGACCGCTCTCGCGGCAGCTCGTCCAGCAACAAGAAGCGATCTTCGGGCATCTACTACAACGGCCAAAAGGTTCTGCCTCTGAAGCGCCGAGAGAGCCACCACCGCCGCGAGCGCATCGTGGTGGTTGACAACCCTCCCACCTCTCGCACGCCGCCTCAGACCTGGACTGCCCCTCACAGTGCTCCCACTTCTCCCAACGGCAACGCCTACGTGATTGAGACTTCACCTCGCGACTCCCACCGCCGCCAGCCTGTCATCGTTGATGAGCGCAACCGAAGTGATCGTCACGTCCAGATCGAGATTGTCGACAACAACAACAACGACAAGCGCCACCGCTCACGATCACACTCGCGACACACTTCCACAAGCTCTTCTCACTCCGACGAGGAGGAGAAGCGCCGCCGCCGCCACCAGCGAGAGAAGAAGCGCGAGGAGGAGGAGATCCGTGACCAGCGCATGCGTGCTCGCATTGCCCAGGCCAACGCCGAGATCAACAGCCGTCCCGCCGTCCCCATGGCCCCTGCTCCCAAGCGGGCCTCTACTTACAAGCGACCTGCTGTCGAGGTGCATGATACCCACGCCGACCTGGTCGAAGCCGTCCGCCGCCTTGAACTCGAGGATGCTCGCCGCGAGGAGAAGGCGCGCATCAAGGAGGAGGAAGCCCAACGCCAGCGCCTAAAGGAGCGCATGATGCCAAACCGCCGGGCGAGCGTTGGCCCCGGTAGCCGACGGCATCGTGTGCAGTACGAGGATGGGCTGTACCGTTGGGAGTAAAGCGGCCGGCCAATGAGGGGACGTGCGAGTGTTGATCTTTCTTTTTTTCCGACTTGTAACTTTGTATCAATTGCCTCTTTGGGATGGATGGGCGGATTGCAGCATGATTTGATATGGATATTGGGAACGGTGCGCAATGCAATTATGGATCAGCCAAGCAGGCTTCATTTCTTTTGTCAGCGATTGATATTTTTGGGCACGGATTATTGGCTTTCTTTGTCCTATGTTTTCTTGGGATGAAATGTATACGATACTTTATGACGATTTTCGGAATTTTTTGATACCAGCGCAGCAGCAAGTTTACGAGGAGGAGAACAGAGCGAGCAAAATTAGTTTGCATGTGAAAAAACACACAAAATACAAAAAAGAAAAACAATACCCGAGCGGGATTCAATGATCAGCTTCTTGTCCACATACCCGGTTTCATCTGTGCCTTTGCTTAAGTGTTTGACTTGCGAGTGACATCAGCGGGACGGGCGGACGAATGCGGGATGCGTGTGTGGGATGGGGGTGGACGAGTGGACGAGTGGACGAGTGGACGACGAGTGACGAGGGGCCATCAGCCGTTGGGCTTGCATGAAACTGGACGGTTGCCTGGTCATCCAGAGAGCCCTTGCTCGGTGGTAAAGTGAGGTAGTAAGTGATAGAGTGATAGAGATAGAGAGACAAGGTTGTTTCAACAACGCTTGGGTCACTTGCTTGCTACCTGTTTCCCTTGGGTACCGCGGCCAGCGAATCTTGAAATATTCCCCTCTTTGTCCATCATTGCGCGACGTCGTGTCACATCCTCCATGGCCCGAGGGCGACTTCAGCTCGGCCGGGATCCCACGCGTCGCCTCCCCGGTGTGGACTCTGTGCCCCTTGGCCTTGGGGGGCCTCTGCACCCATCCCTCGGTTGAAAAGCCTGATTGACCACTAAATTCCCAATCCAGTCCTGCTGTTGGCAATGCTGTCACTGATGCTGCTGCCGCTGCTTGGGCCCTTTGGCTCTGGGGCCCTTTCCCCTCCCCGCCGCCATTGACCAGTAGTGAGCCAGTGACTCAGGGACGAACGAGTCGGAATCTAGACTCGGACCGCCGCGCGCGCGGAATCTATCTGCAGAGCGAAAAGAGTGCCAGACGGGGCCTACCAGTGGCCCTTGTGCTAACGACATGTCGTTTGGGGCCCGCGTTGAAACAAAACATTTTTGGCAGGGAAGTAAAAGAGAAGGAAGAAAAAAAAAAAACGCTGCTGTACAATTTCTAACGTCACCCCGCGTCCCATCGAGGTACTTACATGTGCCCCGCACTTTATCGATTCGACGGGTATCGATACTCCACAAGGGCTTTGTTGTCACTCTTGTCGTCGGGCCTTGGTCACCAAAACTACGTATGTCATTTTTCTTTTCTTTTCTTTGCTTTTTCCTCCCTCGTGTCTGTTACCTTCTTCACAAGCCAAGGAAAAGAGACGAAGAAAATAAAGAGGAGAATGACGCCCACCCTGCCGTCACTAACTAGTTGGCGCCCCATGGCTGCCTACTTCTTGGCGGGCGGCGGCGGGCGGCGCTGTGGGACGGTGAGGGGAGGGGCTCTCTCCGGGAATGCGGTGATCCGTCGCCAATCGGCCGCTTGGCGAAGGGGGGTGGAGGGGGAGAGGAGAGAGGAGGGGGGGAGGGAACGGACGCCGATGGTGAAGTGCCACCATGTACCGGCCGCATGTGGACGAGGGAGTCAAATAAAGTGTATCGCGGCCCGGGAGGTAGTGGAACCTCCCCCAGGCAGAAGATAACCAAACGGGGAATCGCCGACAAAGTGTGAGGGTATTCGTGACGGGCCCTTGCAGCGGCAGTCGCGAGAGCCTTGGTGTTTTTTTTGTGTGTGTTCCCACTGTACCCCTTCCGTCGTGGGTTTTTTTTTGTTTTTTTTTTGCAGTTTCGTTTCTTCTTTGCTGAAGATTTTCGTGGCTGAGTTATCTGCATCTATGCACAATTGATGATGCCATCTGCAAGTCACCACACGGGTAGCATAGCATTGACGGACATTCTGCACATTACACCGCTTCTTCGCAATACAACCCTATCGCTGTCTCCTTTGTGAATTCCGCGTTGCTTCCATGACATTCACGAACATGAACCCAAGCTAAAAAAGAAAGAAAATCGCCACAGTGACATTCTCCCCTACCCTCCCTCCCCTCCTCGGCCCTCTCGCCCTCCATCCCGCGCGCACGCCCGTGATTTTGATTGTCGCCTATCACTCGGGAGTGGGAATTGATTGATGTTGTGCATTCAACCCCCCGAAAAGACCGGCTCTTTGCCAATCACAGCTAGCCCAGGACTGCCAGAATCCACCCCACGTCTGCTCAAAGTGTAAAAAGGGGACTTTGGTCGGGTTCCACTGAGTTGTGTTAGTTAATGGCGCGCCCTTCCGGGGGGGGAGATCATTAAGACAGAGAGAGAAAGAGAGCGATAGAAGGGGAGCCTGCT
Organism: Calonectria multiphialidica; assembly: GCA_020623665.1. Taxonomy (NCBI): domain Eukaryota; kingdom Fungi; phylum Ascomycota; class Sordariomycetes; order Hypocreales; family Nectriaceae; genus Calonectria; species Calonectria multiphialidica. The sequence continues at coordinate 92,314 of JAHVYC010000022.1, forward strand.
GCAACATGCCATGCGAGTTCCCGCGGCGTGCGTCGATAGACCCCGAGACAAGAAGCAGCTTTTCCCTCCCCGGGGGGGCCTAAAATGTCGGTTCCGTTAACCGTCTGCCCCGTGACTGGTCTTTCCGGGGGTGGGAGAGGTGGAAGGGGGGGCGAAGGGGATCGATCCTTCGGCAATCGAGTCAAAGTGTCTAAGTCGTGCGGGGCACGTATGTTTCTTGCCAGGCAGCAGGGCCGCTTGAATGGGTTGCGAAATCAGATCAGTCATCACGTCACACTCATGATTGAAGTTTTTCCCTCCTTCTATTCCTTCTTTTTTGGGTTTTTTTTAGGATCATTTGCAGTTTCGAGACTGACTAGTCCCGGACTTGTAAATGCGGGCGTGTGTGTGTGAGTGAATACGAGGTTTAGTCGGGCAGGCTGCCGACTTTTGCCCACCATTCATGCCCCCTCCCCTCTCTGCTTGGTTGATGAGAGACCAGGCTTGCGCCTCTTGATAACAAGCAGCTCCCACTAATAGATAGACAGACATGCGCGCACACACACGCCTTGGAGTTGCATCTGCCACCCATTCCCGTCGCTCAATCGCCATTTGCTATCGGAAGACGGAAACCCAAATCCATATCCAAATCCAAAAAAAATCACACACACGCACCAAAGAAAGAAAAGCGTCCTTTCTTGCCTTGCCGTATCTGCACACGCCCCTCCATCATGTTCATCCCGCCGTCGCATCAAGCCACCACCACGCTAAAGACCTCCGCGGGCAACCCATTGGCAGGCTGTGGCCTCTAGGTGCAGGGTGTAATAGAGTCACCCGGACAGCAACCGATCTCGGTCGGAGGAGCACTGTAGAGGGGGGTGGGTGGTGATGGTTCTTGGTCCTATGACTGCGCGAGGTGGTGTGATTGGACGGGTGCGAGTTTTCAATGTCTCGGTATGGCAGTGATTGGTGGTGGTGTTGACCAGGGGGGGTTCATCAGCAGAGGGAAAGAAAAAAAAGACAGATGGGCGAGCTTCCTGGGGATGTCTTCATGTGGGATGTGAGACGCGTGAAGACGCGGCTGCATGAATAGATGGGTGGGAGGGAGCGGTGAGAGAGTCAAGTTTGGTTCGGAACCATGACTATTGCATGCCGTGGCTTCTTGGTTGCTGCAATGGCAAGTGGTCGAGGTCGTACCCGGACACCCTCGCGGCCGAAAACTATTGACATCTGGCTGAGACATGCGTGGGAGAGCCTTGTTTTCTGGCCCCCCCGGACTTCACCTCGACTCACCTTTGACTGTCACTTTCAGCTCCTAGCTTCGTTTTGTTCTGTTGCTTGCCTTTCTATCCCACCCATTGCCATTGTTGCCCCCCCCTTCTTCGCCCTTTCACCGCTCATGCTTTTCGAATAGCCTCGTCGAACAGCGTCTCATTCAAGGGGGGAATCGGACAACTGGCCCTACCACACCCACTAACACGGAGCTGCCAGTCGACCGCTGTGTCTCGCCGCCGCTGCCAAACGCGGTATAAGAAATGCTCCTCATGACCTCGAGCCTCACCTCCATCAGCTGAAACATTTAAGACACCACCAAGGAGACGAGGTTGAAAAAAAAAAGAGAGAGACCGCCTCTCGTTCCTCGTCTCACAGCCTCGCATCAGCCATCGCCTCACTTGGATGTCAGCCTCTCCCCCTTTCCCGGATTTCCTCCCTCCCTCTCTTTTTTACTCTCTCTCTCTCTCTCTCACCTTTCCCATCCTCTTTTTTTGAGTGCCAGAGACTCGCAACGTGCCGCTCCGACTGTAACCTTGACGTGCGACCCTCCTGCACCGCCGAGAGTCCACGGGACCACACGAAGCCAAGAATGGGTTGCGAGCCTGAAGCATCATTTCCTGTTTTGCATTTTTCGACGAGGAGCTTTCGGACATCGTAATCGTTGCGTAACCCCGAGTTGCATGGTGAGACGCAAAAGGACGGCCAGCTTTGTCCGGAACCACTTCGTGATGCTCCGTGGGCATAGCCCTTCTTTACGCGTCATCCCCATTGGGTGGTAGTCAGCTTTGACTGGCTCCCATATTTGGATTTGCTTATTCTCCTCCGGTAGGTGGCGTCGAAAGTGCACGGCCAAATATAGAACTGGATGACAAAAGCGGAAGCAAGGTGCAGAATGAATATAGCTCAATTATGGGCAAATCAGGGTATCGAAAACGCGCCTCCCACATCGTAGTCCGTTCGTGTATCAATCATGCCCAATGTCAAATGCCTTTGCCGGTAACCATGCAAGCTCCAAATTTCCCACTTTGTCCCGACCCATATGTCCTGTACTATGCAATTCCACGTATTTCCCGAGTTGCTCGCCTCCTCTTTCTTATCTGTTGTATATGTTTCCAAGGCACTGCATGCTCTAGCGTATGAAATGATGAGACTGTGTCCAAGTGTCTGATGGAATAACGGCCACATGCAGCTGTGTGCGTGTGTATGTATAGTTAGTGTATTACGACCGACGTCAGCCGGCCACCTGCGGTTGCTCGCGAGGCTTCCTCGATAGCCTGAGAGCGGGCATCTCCAGGTTTACCAAGGCCCGCTCGGCTGCGCCGGCCTTTAGGTTGTCATAGTGGTCCTGGAGTCGTTCGACGCCAACCACAAGCTCGAACCCTGCCAGGAAGCAGAAGCTAATCTCGAGGCGGGCGAGCTCTGCCTCGCTGACACCGCCCACCTTGGCCATTTTGCTGTGAGGGTATGACAGGTCCTCCAGCGCCTTCATCGCAACTCGTATCCCGGCGAGCACGAGACGGTGGGCGTTGCGTCGGGTGACAGGGATGGCGCGCTCCTCGACGGCCAGACGGTGGATATATAGCGACGTGGCCAGGTAGACGGCAGTGCTCATGGGGCAGAACTGATGGAGGCGCAATAGGTACTGGTTGATGCTGATCGGGGGTTCGTTCTTGCTGTAGAACTTGCGGGTGATGGCGCCGTGCTGCAGGTTGATGGGTTGGGAGTCAGCCCCGACGATGATGTACGGGGCAGGGTTCTGGGGAGGCGAGGCAAATCCCGAGCTCTGCTTGAGCTGCACGCCGTCAATGGCGCCCGAGCCGTTCTCGCGACCTTCCCCTTGCACCGGCGTCGGCGCGTGTGCCTTGTTCTGGGACTCGACGGGCGCCGGCGACTTTTTGGCCTCGTGTTTCTTGGCCTCGAGCTCAGCCTGCTTGAGCAGCTGGGCGAGGTTCTTGTCCGAGTGCGTCCGCGCAATGTTCTCCTTCTCGGCCTGCATGCCGCTCATGTGCGGCACGGTCGGCGACTTGGGCGGCGGCGTCGGCGGCACGTCGCCCGTCAATCTGACGAGCAGTTCGACGTTTGCGCTCAGCAGCCTGAGCGCCTCGGACGGGGGCATTTGGAAAATGACATGACTGTCAGCGGGCTTCCCGGCTGCGGCGCCACCATTGTCGGTCGCCGCAAGTCGAGGGTCGTTCGAGGGCAACGGGGCTGGTGGCGGCTGTGTGTCGTGATGCAACTGGATCGTGGCTTTCGGTTGGTGTATCTCAGTCGTCACGGCGGCAGAGGGTGGATTGGACATGACTTTTGGTGTTGTTTCGAGGTTCGGGGGTGTTGGACAGGGGTGGGAGAAAGAGAGATGAGGTGCTCTTTCACGAGATGCAGCCGTTGACACACCTCAATCTTTTGAAGAGGACCAGACGCTCGAGAAGATCCGACTCGCCGCTTTTCATGATCTCGTCGATCGAGACTGGATTGTTACGGACGCGCGCGAGAGAAGGTTCGGCGGGGTATGGTCGTGGGGCAATTCAATCGTTTGGGAGCGCAACTCGCAGAACTAACAAGGTGGGACAGCAAGTGGACCTGGTCCCTGGCAGCAGCGGAGCGGCAAAAAAATAATTCAAGGGCCCTAGCCGGATTGATACGACCTATTGATACCGATAGATACGGCTAAGCAGGGTCTGGCTGTACACTGCGGTTGATATCGACGAGAGAAGGCTGCAACGGTCGATCGACGGCGAAAGCATCCGCAACGGCCCTTCTCCGGGGCTGCTCGCACAGCGGAGGGGGACGGTCGATAAGGAGAGGAAAGCGCCGTGCGCGCAGAGAGGGTAGCAAGAACGGGAGGATGTCGCAAGGAGGGAAGATGAACGCAATATCAAAACGACAGCGACAAGAGGCGAGTCAACTGCGACGGGTGAATCTCAAATGAGACACGACGCCGTTTTGGACGCTCAAGACGAGGCGGCACGTGGAGGAGGTGCGGGGGAGGAACACCTAAGGCGAAGCGTGCCCGTTCCGACTCGCCCGTTCCCTTTGGGCCGGCACGATATCTAAACAGTTTCCGGAGGAATGCTGCCGCCGGTTAGCGGGAATCGTTTGAATCGCGGGCTGCGGGCTAATGAAATATACTTTCAACGCTATTTCCCCAGTTGTTTCCCGCGTCTATGTGTCTCTCTCGTTCGCAGTTGCGTTGCCGTGGCGCGCGCCAGATGGTGGTGGGTGTTGTATTATTGTTCGACTTCCCGGGGGGGTGTGATCGGTGGCAGAGGAGCAACGCGGGATCTTCTTGTTTATATAGACTTGCAGGAGAGAGGGAAGGGAAAGAAAAAAAAAAAAGCAGATTGGGCCCCAACCCAATTAAACGTCTAGCCTTGCCTTGTTCCCCAGTCAAACAGCAGAAGCCCGCGGAAGAAGCAAGTGTCGTCTGATCTCGCAATTAATAGAGCCGCCCGAATCGCAGGGGGGATGAACCCGTCTCGTCCCTCCGGCAAGCAGGGCCCCCGTCGACGTCCAACAGCAAATTCCCAGAAAGCCCATCGCAGCCCCGGCGCCCAGTGAAATGACAGCGACATTTCAGGGGCCCCGGGCCGGCAGCTGCTCCTGGAGCCGCCTGCGCTGCTGCGCTGCGCTGGCCCGCCTGACCTGCTGCGACAGTCAATGGCCACTCAAACCTGGCAGGGCTTCCCTGGCCAGGCCGGCACCGACGGGAACGGGATCCCCAACCCACCTGGGCCGCCGCGGTGGGCTCTATTAGACCGCCAGACCAGCCTCGTGTATACTCGACGGCTGTTAATGCCCCATGATTTCCTTTTTGGACGTATACGCCTCCGTTGTATGGCCCGAACGGAGCATGGGGAGGAAAATCTTGCCGACGTGCGCCCTCGCCTTGGGACCTTGTGCGCGCGCATCCACATGGCGGCGGCTGGAGCCTCGGCCAAATCGAGGGAACTTCTAGAAATTGGGACTCTTCCGGACTGCTCTGTGGTCAATCCAGACCTGCTAGCATGGGTCGTTGGAGCCTGGAACCTGACCACTTACCCAATTGAGGCCTTACAGAGGACGGTACTTGTCACGGCATTGAACAATTTATCCTGCTGATCTCCTGTCACGTCTCATCTCACCTCTACGTGTCTCATATTCCCCTGTCTTACATTCTTTTCCCTCCCCCCCCTCTCCCCTTACACTTCCCTTTTTCCTTTTCCCCATGTTTGGTTCCCGTTCCCCCATTGCAATGCCAATCTCGCTCTGTGCATAGGCTACTGCGAGGCATTGGAACCAAACCGACCGCCGGCGTGGTCTGAGCTCCATTGCTCCCCCAGTCTTTGTGCTGCCTGTCAATTATCAAGCTCCGGCCGCCAGTCCAGGAACAAGCATAGAGCGCAGATCCCTGGTCCTGACGCGGCAAAGATTTGCGCTGGACCTCCGGGGACTCGAACCTGCAACCGATAGTCATTGAGTTTGATCAGTTGATTTTTTTCCCACCCTCACCTCCCATTGGAGGGGATTTTGCGTTCCAGACTGATCTACAGTATCATTTGAACGAGACACGAGATATGGCGGAACTACACGACTGGTGCAACGGAGCTGCACCCCTCCCGAGTCTTTTGCCACACAGCATGCTCTGGAATACGGAATAGTCTGCGGTCTCCGCCACCGATGCATCTAAGATATGCACCATTGGGCGATTAGTGCCATCTAGCCTCCGATCTTCTGACAGGTAGCATCGTACACAAGTCCAAAAACAACAAAACGCGGTACACGGTAATAGGCCTCGGCACCAAGCATGTCCCCACAATGTTGATGGATTTGAACAACATGTCCCCAGTATTAAAAAAAACAATATTCTCTAAGCCTAATTAAACCATGGCCGCCATTTTTTTTTTTTTTTTGGTGATCGCTCGGGGCACGCTCCAGGATTGGCACGTTGGTATTTCTAGAAGCCCTTATCGACGCTCGAGAACAAGGAATTATACACTAGGCGATTACAATGCACCCATCACACCACGCATTCCCTGTCCCATTGACAATGCCTGCCTACGCGAGTTATGAGCTCAATTGCAATTGAGCAGCACATAGCCGTCGGAAGGTGAGGCGATTAGGCGAATCGATCATCTCTCCGTAGCGAAAAAAACAAAACCAAAAAAAAAACACCCTCTCCTTGTTCTAACTCATCTTCCCCATCTGTATTGAAACACATTTATAACACCCCTGCAAAATGGCGAGCCAATTCCCCTCCATGTTTTGCGAACCCTGGTGAGCCAATCCCTGGAGCCGTCGAGTCTTTACCACGTGCGGGCGAATGATTGCGGACTGGGGGGGACGGGCGGGGTGGAGAGAGCGGACGACGCAATTGCATTCCCAGGCGCGAAGCAACGATAAGTTTGCCGATCATATGGTGCGATTGGGCGTACCGCATAACTAACGGGGGGGGGGGACCTCACTCACACCGACCCTGGTCCAGCAGAAGCGTTACATCTGGGCTGGATCCAATTTCTGCTTGGCTCTCTCGCCAGATTAACCTGCGCTCTGCCTAAGCTTTTTCGCTTAGTAGGCCCGAGGCGAGCATATCGGCGAATGCTGTCAAAGGCTGGGTCGCTCCCCTAGTGTAAGAAGAATTTGGACACCCGCGCGGTGGAGCAGCTGCCATAAATATGTTTCGAGCCGGGTGGGCTTCTTTCGGCCCCCCTCTCCCCCTCCCCCCCTTGTCATACTTAGAAATCCAAGTTCCAGGGTACCGAAGATTGGAAAAGGGTTGTTTCAGGTGAAACAAAGACTACCGAGGAAATGGTATCCATTTCAATGTCCCTAGCACAAACTACTTTGGTGTATAGTTACGTGTAAAGCAATACGAAAAGACAGAAGAAGGAAACCGGTTTTGTGAACATATAAAAATATTCATCGATGATGAAACTTTAAATGTGATGAACCCAGACCCCTCAGTCGGTGTCACTATAAATAACATATAATATGGCTACATACATGGTAAAGATGTTGTTGATTCATTATCTTGATTTGTCGTCATAATTCATTAATCGGGCGCTCAGCAGTTGGGAGCCACCTTGCAATCCACCACGGCCGACTGCCCGGCCTGGACCTTTGCGATCGCCTCCTTTAGCACAGCCTCGAGATCTTCCGTCTTCTCCACACGAGCCGCGTGGATGTCGCCGCCAGCGGCAGCCTTGGCGATCCCAGAATAGTCGGGCACCGGGTCAAACGAGATGTTGATCTCCTCGTTGGTCGCCTTTGAGCCGAGGCCGTCGGGGTGAACCAGCAGCAGCGATCGTCGGGGAGCGTTCCATCCTGCCGTCATTGTTAGTCTGCGTGTAAGCGAAAGGAATGGCACGACTGCTACTCACCCTTGTTGTTAAGCACAATGGTCAGGACCGGGATGTTGTATCGCTTCGAGATCCAGTAAACACTTCCGGGAACGGTGAACAGGTAGGTTCCGTCGCCAACAATCTGCACGACAAACTTGCCCTTGCCGCCATTCTCAGCGTCGGTGGCAAGCTTCATACCGAGGGCGCCACCACCGGACCATCCGAGACCACCACCGCCGCAGTTGATCCACGAACCGGGCATTGTGGGTTGCAGGTTGTCGTGGACAAACTGGGTGTTCGTCACGGCCTCGATGGCATAGAGAGTGTCCTCGGGGCAGAGTGCCTTCAGAGTCTTGGAAAGGTAACCAGTTCCGAAAGTGCCATCAGCCAATGGCTCAGCCGCCTTGGCAATGGCCGCCAGCCTCTCCTCGTAGGCTTTGACAACTTTAGGTTCGCTCTCTGCGTTATTGGTCGCGAGCTGACTGGCCAGCTCGGGGGCCTTTACGGCAGCAGTGATCTCTTCGATGGCAGTCAGGGGATCGGCGCGAAATCGAGCGTCGGTCTGCATATAGAAGACGGGCATCTGCTGCTTGAGAGGGTCGACGTCGATGTGGTAAATCTTGGCATCCTCGCGGGGCCTGCATCTGGTATGGATCCAGGGCACGTCGCAGTCGAGGATGATAATGGCATCTGCGGTGGTGATGGCGTCGTCGGCACCGAACTTGAGACCCAGCCAGCCGGGGTGGTCCGCGGGGAAACACATGTCACTTCCGCCAGTGTCGAGCACTCGGAGTCCCTTGACTGTGTTGGCAAGTTCTACAAGGGCGCCGGGGATCTTCTGGTTTCGGCCGCCGTAACCAGTGATAACAAGAGGTTCCTTAGCACCAGCAAGGGCCTCGGCTATTTTGGTAACAGCGTTCTTGGGAAGGCCGCCAACCTGGACGGGATCCCAGTGGTCTTGGTTCAAGGAATACGGCTTGATATCGGCCTCCATAACTTCTCGTGCGCCGCACAGATACACCGGTCCTTGAGGGTCGGATTTGGCAAACTGGAGTGCTCGGTTGACCATCTGCTTCACGTTGGTTCCCGACTTGATCTCGCCGGAATATCGGCAGTACTGAGAGACGATTTGCTTTTGGTCGGGAACATCCTGGACCCAGTGGATGTACTCGGTACGGCTTCCTCGCAGTTCACCCTCACAGGTGAAGGGCGATAGACCGGCAAAAACTAGAACGGGGGCTCGACCTGTAGATGAGTTGTGCACAGCGGCACCCAGACCCTGAGTACCGACATCTACGTGGACAATGACACACTGAGGCTTGCCGGTTAACCTGGCATAGCCGTCTGCCATTGACATTGCAACCATCTTCAATACGACAAAAGAGACAAAATGTCAGCCATTGGTTCAAAGCTGGGTTCTACTGCATGCGCAAACTCACCTCATTGGGACATGTAATAATGCGAGGAAAGTTGCCCTTTGCTTCGCGCTGGCCCTTGACCATGGCCTCAATAATACTGGGGTGGTCAGAACCCAGATTGACAAAGCAATGGGTAATGCCGGCCTCCCAGATGGCCTCGAAGAAGGCAAACGACGCAGTATACATGTTGGGATCAGCAGTCGAGTATTGACGAGTCACAATCCCACGTGGGGACGGTGTATCAATGGCGGTTGACGGCCGTGCATTTTGGTTGGCCGTTGTTGTGAGAGAAGAGGCGAATCGAGCCCCGTGAGCCGATGCAGCAGAGGCGAGGCACTTGTTATATCCACGCAGCGCAGCGGATCCGGCTGCCCCTGCTCTGTAACATCTCGAAAGACTGGTAGCGGCCAATCCTGCCCGCTGCAGCATGGCCATTGTGAATTGGACTGTGTGGACATGGCATTAGCATATATGGAGCGGACCGCCATTACTAGTATGTGGATCATGGGAAGGGATCCTTCCCGCCGCAGCGCAACTAGCCTACGGACGGAAAAAATGGAGACGGGAATAATTGACAGGTGTCCGACATGCCGGGATCCCAAGACTGACTCCTGTGCCGGCAGGGGGAAAATGCGGTGTTGGGGGGGATAGCTTAGCCGACGCCAAAGACAAGCCTGGACCCCTCTCTGGGAGCGAGCCAGCGAAGTAGGACCAGGCGGATATCGGACGACAAGTGGGTGCACATTCATTTATGGGTTGTTATGAGCAAGCAATGGGCACTTGCACCAAACAAGGGTTGGGTGGTATCAGACGGCAATACTCCGTAGCGAATGTATGGATTGAGAACAGCAGGATCCATTGTGCGGGGGCGGTGACGAGGGACGTTTGGTGGATAAGGTGAGTTGACATTGGGGGGCCTCTGAGGGTGAATTGAATGTGGGTGTATGTAAGTGAATGCGGGGTGGCTTTGGAAATGTAGTGTAGGTGATAGGAGGAGGCAAAATTGGGGGGGATCATGGTGGGCTTGGACGTGTTATTGGAGGACGTGTAAACCTTAGTTCAAGGGGCGGCTGGAGGTGTGTATGTGTGTGTATGTGTGCGTGTGTGTGTGAGTGCGTGTACAGAGATTGGTTCACCTTACCTAATGTATGTTTGGTATAGTCAAGGGTAGTCAAACGTAGAAGAAGGAGAAAGGAGAACAACCAAAATCGCTAGGCAGGTATATATAAAACAGGGACAGGATGACTACCGAGACGATTGGAGGTGGAGGAAGGTTCGCTTGTAAGATGTCGGAGGGAAGATGGTTGAAAAGGTCAACCTGGGGAAGGCGGGTTTTGTTGTCTGTCGGGGGACCAAACGCACGTCGCCATTACCTAACCGCTCTCCTCCCTGCGCGACGCCCCAAAGCTCTACTCGGCCTCGGCACCGACATTTCCCCTTATCGCCTCCTTTGGCCACTTTGGGTAGGTTGGTTTCCCCTCCTCCACCTTTTGGAAGGGGGGTTGTTTTGTGTTTGGGGCGCGTGCGACGAGCAAACGACGACTGCGGAGGCGGAGCCCGGATGTGGCTTGTGCCGAGTCTGGCCGTCTGCGCGCGCCGAGCGTTGCTAGGTGGTGATTATGCCGTGGCACACAATGGGCACGAGGACATGACGACGTAGTGCCAATGCCTTTGTTTCTGGCTACTGCCAATCTTTTTTTGGGGCCGATTGTTTTGGGTGTTTTACTGTTGACAGGAGACGGGGAAGAGACCTGGCAGTCTGGGGTCATCTCGATTAGGTTCACAGGCACAGAAGTCATGACAGCCAATTGCCGTCATGACTTGTCTGCGATCATGGCCACGCAACAGAGGTATATCAACACTCAATCGTGGATGAATAGCTCCGACGAGCCGAATACCAGGCCATACTGCATGCGAGTCAGTGCCCTGTCGCCTTTCCTGGCCGCTCTCCTGTCGCTATTCACATCGCATTCCTCCTGCTCGCCCCGGACGAGGGCCCACCCCGCTCCGGCTCAGTGCAGAGGATCCAGCACCACCCCCGTCCCCGCAGGTCGTCGCTGTACTGTACTCCCTACGACGTGCGCCCTACCGCCCGCTCCTTACTACAAGTTTGGAGCGGGCACCAACCCCCCGGGGCTGGAACCCCTCGGGGTCCCCACTACTGACGCCATGGAGGGGCCCCTCACCGTTCGTCGCGGAATCTTCAAAGGGCAGCGGGCTGCTGATCACCGCTCCCAGCGAATGCCTCTAGCTCGCTTTCCGGCGAATGGCGGCCGCGGCTGCAGGCATCAACAGGTGGTCACGGGAAACTGTATCCACTGTAGCTTGCTCCAACGTGCGTGTGCGTGCCTTGCTCCACAGGGCTGGAGCGTCAATGGCCCACGAAGCGTCGTCTCCACTATCCCCGCACTCTCACGATGTGTTTGAGAAGTCAACCGACCTGAATCATGGAAGGATGATGCTGAACTGGTGTTGCCAACAAACGAGATACAATGCGTTTTTGAGGTACATCTTTGTTTTTTTTATGGACATCGGTGATTGAAACACTTCTCTTTACTTTTTTTTAATAAATTCCACCGTACCCATTCCCAAAAGACCACGTCTTCCATCATGCTTTGCCACCGAGGCTCAAGCGCACTAACAGTCCGGCCTCCATCGGCGTCAGACGGACCAAAGCGGCATACGTCGGTGCTTGTTAGACATCGACGGCTCGGCTCAAGTAGTCACGCGCTATACTTTTATGCAATGATACAAGCCTATTTTCAGGTGTTATCGGATAATACTACTGAATTATACTCTACATACTACTCATCCAAAAACTCAATTGCTCGCCGGCCGCACACTCTGTGGGTTGCTGAATACATTCTTCGGGTCCCACGTCGCCTTCACGGTTCTCAAGCGTGGCAGGTGATCTCCCCAATATAACTCCTGCGCTTGCGCCCCGTTGATTGCCGTGTCAATGTACCCGGCGTATGTTGACTTGGCGCCCGGTGCCCCTCCCTGCACCTTTTGGTGCACTCCATCCAAGAAGTTCCGTGTCGTGTCCGAGACATCCGGCACACCCACCGCGTACGATTGGTACATCATGATCTTGTCCCGGTGTGGGTACGCCGTCGCGTCCGGCGCCGTGTCCGCCATTGCCCCGCCCTCCGAGTTCCAGATGAGTGTCCACACCAACGTCCCCGGCTTTGTCTTGTCCAGGTACTTGAAAATATCCGTGATGGTCTCATTAGATAGAAGATCCTCTTTTCTAAAAGCCAGCGACTTGCTGTAAAATGGTGTCGGTATATCCGTCAGCGACAGCCCCTCGACCTCTGCAAGGTGGGCCAAGCTTCCCATCCAGTCGTGCAACACGATCGCTACCGTGTTCTTTCCGCCTCTGGGTATCTTGTTGGGGATTCCTGTTTTGTTGTATTCTGCTTCTGTGCCATAAAATGTGCCCGTAATTACCACTCCCAATGGTTGAGCAATAAACTGCGACGAGAACCGCTTGTCCATATTGGGGTCACCGATCAACGCCTGCCACTGCTGGTACAAGGGCGCCATGTCGGACTGGGAGCCTAGAGTTATGCTGTAAGTGTATTCGATCACATTTCCCGGCTCTGGGTGTGTTTTGACAACGAATTCCGTGACAATTCCAAAGCTCGCTCCTGCTCCGCGGATTGCCCAAAATAGATCTGCGTTTTCGGTTTCACTCGCCCGTCTAATGGCCCCGTCTGCTGTAACCACCTCCACCTCGACAACATGGTCCAATGCGCTTCCCCACATGCGAGACATCGGACCAAGGCCGCCCTTGAAGTCGCGTTAGCACCGAGTATGGTGAGTTCACAGAAAAACTTACAATCGTGGCATGCCCGCCAATCCCCACTCCAGGGCAAGTTCCATGGGCCATCGCCCTCCCTCCATTCTTGTGCAATTTTTTGTCTAGTTGCCCCAGCCGCGTCCCTGCACCAACCGTGGCATGCCAAGTCTGTTTGTCCATGCTAAACCCGTCCAGGTTGACCAGGTCCAGTGATAGGGCTCCGTTTTCGCCTCCGAGTCCAAAATTCCTATTCCATGTCAACAATAACCTTCAAAGGACAGGCACACTTAGCATACCCGTACGAATGCCCTCCCGATCTAGCCTGAACCTTTAGGCCATACTTTGCTGCGCATTTGACAGCATCGGCGACATCTTGCGCATTATTGGGTCGCAGGACGGCTGCAGGAATAACCGGGACGTCGAGGTTGTAGGGCTTGGCCCATGTCACTTGGTAGAGAGGAGTGTTCGAATAGGCGACACAGTTGGTGCGATTGGCGCAGATAGCGTCGAGGCACGCCTTGGCGGGTAGGCTCTGTCCGCTCCCCATTTTGAGTATTGAGCAATGCGAAAAAAAGAGAAAGAAAACCCCCGGAGAAGAGGGGAGGATGAAATGGATATGTAGGCTATTTAAATGAGAGACTGTAGGTGTTCACAATCACAAACATGGGTTCACGGGTCGGAAAACCCTCCACTTCACGGCCAATGCAAGTGATTCAATTGTTATTTGCAGCGCCTTCCATCTTTTCAGTCTCGCCGCCCCTGAGCAATGCATCACACCTTCCTGCAAAATCAATAATTCATCTTGGCACTGCACGTTACGTTCGCCATGCATTGATCTAGACCCTGTTCTCTGGCCTGCACGTATGTGGGGAAACGTGATTGGAGAAGAAGACGTTTCAAGAAATTATTTGTTTACCAATCTTGATCTCGAAATCCACCCTCATTTGAGGGATTCTGGGGGTGGCGCTACAACTGGGGTGTGAATGGGTGTAAACGGTTACTTCAAAATCCCTGTTGTGAAAGGGTGGCGGCTGTCCCCGTGCAGCACTTGGCCAATCACGTCTTGTAACCTGAGACCTATAGTAGTTGCGCTAAGGCCGACTGCACCGAAGAAGGAATGCTGGATCCCGCTGCCCTATCAGGATTCAGGGACCCAGTTCTCTGTCAATGTTCTAGACATTCACTGCGGCTGGCTGAACAGCAACTGTTTGGCAAATTAAACTGTCTTAGTCCCCTGGAAGAGCCGCGCTACGGGTGAAATACTGCCTAAACGGTGCCCCGTGCACGACTGGTCACGCAATTATCTTGGTGTAAAAGACAACTGAGCTGAGTATTTACTGTTGCTTTGGTGGTATCAGCTTGTTCTGGTCGATGCGGAACATGCCCACAAGAGCTTGCTTTGCCTGGTCAAAGTTCAGGTCCTTTTGCCTGTCCTTGATATCCCGCTGGCTTGCCAGCAATTTCTGTCTCACACCAGCCCAATCCAATTGCTCTCCAGTCTCCTCGACGGAAACTCGACAGAGTTTTCCCGCCTTCTTTCTCCAGACACCATTGATGAGGACTGATTCAATATCTCTCACATCACTATGCCGCACGACGGCAGTCAGGGGATCTGAGTCCTCAACGCAGCTCATCGCTGGGCTGTTGGCTCCATCGAAGATGACCAAATCTGCAAGCTTGCCTTCCTTGATCGAGCCGATTTGATCACCCATCTGCACGGCTCGGGCTGCAGCTATGGTGATAGTATTGAAGGCGCCTTCTGTGCTGCCTTGCGGTTCCAGATGCATCCCACCAGCACCGTCGTTACCAAGCCCAGCCAGGGCCTCCTTTTGGCGTGCCATCTGTAGTGCCGAACGTGCCAGGGAGAGGATGGAAGACGTGTTATTTGTATGGCAGTCAACGCCAATGGTGCAGTTGATGCCAGGCTCAAACGCCAGGGGCCATCCGAAACCCATCTGCGCCTCCGTATCGGGCGTGCTGGATATAGGGACCTGTGACTTGATCAGGGCTGCCTTCTCCTCCTCGGGCAGGTTTGTTGCGTGAGAGAGAAGAACATCGTTTGACGGCAGGAGCAGACCGTAGTCTCGTAGCATGTGTATAATGGGGGTTGCACCTAGACCGAGCGTTAGTTGGAACTCGCCCATCAGTTACAGATAACATATGAATGCCGCTCGGCATGGGTAATATTACCAAACACGGTGTTCCTGGCATAATGGGCCGTGAAGAGCTTGACTCCTACCTTCCGGAGGGACGAGAACATCTTCACAATGACATCCTTGGGGAGGAACCAGTAGTCAAAGCCAAAGCCGATGCTTACGCGGCCGTCTCCAAAAGGCTGTTGCGTGGCTAGCTGACATAATTGGGCCATACTGGACTCAGGCAAGATGTCTCTCGACACTTCGCAAGTCTTCGAGTCCCATTTCGTAAAGTAAGGTGGATGCGAGTAAGCGAATATAGAGCGAATACCCGATGCGATAGTCGCCGACAATGCCTTGTTTGCTGCAGTGATCCATGTTAGCTCTTGCATTATGGATTAAGAATGAAATATATTCTCACCATGATCAGTTGTCTTGTTACCGTGGGCATGGTCAAGCACAAACGTAGTACCGGAGTCGATTGCTTCTAAGGCACCAGCTAGTTGGCCCCAGTAAGTATCCTGCGGCGTGTAGACGTGGCTTTGCCAGTATCCTAACAAAAAAAAACACGTTAACGCACGGGTTTTAAGTTTCATTTTCCAATCACTTACCTGTTGGAATGTAGTCAAAAACCGACTGGTCGGCGTGTGAGCCTTTCAACTGTGTCTGCCACAGGTGATGGTGGGTATCGATGAAGCCCGGACTGATGATCTTGCCCCTGCAGTCCACAACTTCCGTGTCGGCTGAATATTCTAGATTCTCGCCAACTTTGCCAATAGTATTGCCTTGAATAAGAATATCGGTGCCTTTAAGTCGCTGTACATGATCCTGGTCATCGTGAAAGAGGACTGTGCCCCCTCTCAATAGGATAGATGAGGGTTCCGGCATGGTTTAGGGTAGGCGGGCAATCGTGAAATTTGAGGTTACTTGGGCAGGCCAAGCTACCACAGACCTCAAACACCTCTAATAAATACATTTATTTAGCTTATGGATAGAATGCGGAACTAAGCTATGACGAAAACCACCTCGGACCCGGGTCCGCGAGAAATTGATGGTGAGGTTGGCTGTCACTGAGTAAACGCGCTGGTGGCCGCATTGTCCGTACCGCGCATCCACACTATCGACCGGAAATCCGGAAACGGAGTTTATGCCAAGGGCTCCGGCCCCTGAAACTTCATCCCAAATAGCATTTACCCACTCCCTTGATGACAGATGCTGCGCTTCACCTATTTTGGCCATAAAAACACGTGCTAATTGTCGAATCGGTCGAGAATCTGATCAGTTTGGCTGTCACAGTAGAGCAACAGGATAATCTGCGGTTATTTTAGTAGTCTTATGTATAGAGACTAATGATTATGATAATAATTATAAAACATAAAGAAATAAATATAAGCAACTAATGCTATATACATGAAGATTATATTTATAATTACTTATATAATCATTTTTAGTATTCTTTTCTTGAGGTGAGGATGGTGAGTATCAGTGCACAATTGGCCACTCTTCGGAACTTTCACCGACCCTCTGCAGTAGGTGAAATCTCTCGGCCAATTACACCGCAAACAGTGTCTCACCTCTGGTTCTCACGCATCATCGACTCACAATCAGCTCACATCAGGCCATTCTTGATGCAGCCGTGTTATACTGCAAAGGCTTTGTTAAATACAGTCCAGTGAGCCACTAAAGATCATACGGCCTCAAACGCTATTCGTCCTCTCCCCATGTTTTGCGTACAATATAATATCCCCTTAGTTCCCAATTTGTCATCACCATGTTATACAGTCATTATCATCAACAAAATCATCAACTCATATCAGCCACAAAGCTATCTTGCACCTCAAAGGCAATTTGCAAAAAGGCGGGGTTCGATGTGTCCATATCCATCGCACCATCATCAAAGTCAAAATCGCCTAGGATATCTATATGATCTATCCCTCCCACTGGACCTCCCAGGGACTGGCTAAATGAGTGCATATTAGAGCCATCGGCAATACCGTCTTGCTGCATCAAATCGTTCCATATTGGCGCCGCAATTTGATGTCCTAGATGTCCGGTATCCGAACCCCCCTGAATTGACAGCGATGCTTGACCTTCTGAAATTGAGTCCTTGTTATCGTCTGATTGTTTCTTTGATGGACTTTGCTGAGAAGATTGGCGTCGTCCTAGTGATCCATCGCCGCGGCTACGGAATGATGCTCTTCTGCGCCGTATCTCCCTTCCTTTAGCAGCCTGCGCTGTGGCCAGGAGGTTCAACATGGCACGCCACTGATGGCCCAGTCGGTAGTGAGGGCTGTTCCAGCGGGAGACCATGGTCTGCTCTATTGTTGACCAGACTTTTTCACGTCCTTTACGCAGGGGCCTTGCTGCAAGCTCAGTCAGCACGAATGCCAGCGCATGCCAGACGGTGAACGTCTTGAATAGCCAGACCCATCTCACGCCGCGACGGTCTGTGAGCAGCTTATTTGAGAGTTCAAGGCACTCAACTGCGTCACTCAAAAACTCGTCACACTCGGCTAAGCTAAGGTCTGCATGTCGTTCAACAGGTTTGTAGGCTTCAATCTTAAACTCGAGTATCAATAACCGTGCCAATGTTGCCGTCACCTGCAGCACTGCTTAGAATGGGACCATCATTAAGGGGAAGGGAGGGATGGTTGGCGAGGCCGACTTACCCATTGGATGGGGACCAAGGGGGAGCAAATTTTGATGTACTTGTCCTCAACCCCGAGAATACTCGTCTGGATGAATTCCTTCTTCTCAGAGTCTGTCATAACGGACAGGGCCTTGGCTGTCTCCTCCGGGTGGCGGCGGTAGTCATACACGAGCCGCCACAGCTGACAGATCTCTGCCCACGCTATCAAGAGGGTTGAGTCGGTCCAACCCGTATGCTCCTTAGGCTCAGTATCCATATTGGCGCTCAAATCTGCATCGTTGAGGTTCAAGGGAGGAAGCGCGGTGAAGCTGCTGATCTCAAACCTGATGAGAGTTAGTTAATGGCAAGGTGAGAAGCTCCAACATATCATTTTCCAACTTACATGGTAGGATCACATCCAGAGTCTTCGGCTGCTCCACACTCAAGCACGAATAGGTGCCAAGAAAGCCGCTTGCGCATCTCGGACTCATAAGTGAGGAGATTGAGCGAAGCACCGTCACGATGAGCTCCGAATGACTGCAGCAGGCGGAAGGCGAGCGGGCAGAGAGTCCATGATCGACGTGGAGCAGTGTGCCGTAGCGTGACTAGGTATAGGATGAAGGATTGCATGACAAGCAAGTCATCTGTGTTGAGAAAACCTGCCGCACCCAGCGCGGCTTCCTCAGCAACTCGGTATTTGATGACAAGGCTGTCGCGTTCGCAGCCAAGGAGCTCGTGGCATACATCTTCCTGGATGCTCGACACGGACGAGAAGTAAATGGCGAAGAGAAGTGCGTTCAGATTCTTGGGAATTCTACCCGTGTCTTCCCTTGTCAGCCACTCGATGATCTGGGGCTCAACGGTGGGCAGATGTAATATCTTGACGATGGGGTCGACATTCTCCTTGAAAATGACCCACAGCTTTTGTCGGTTTTCAATAGTAGGGTGTCTGTGAATTTGCGTGGCACTATATGATTGCAGAGGAAAGTCCGACAAGGGACTCTTTATGGAGGATACCTGAGACAAAGAGTTATCCTCGCCTTCGAGACTATCGTATTCATCGTCATCGAGCTCGTCTAGATCATCAGTTTGCTAGTAGAGCACTTAGTAAGTGAGTAAGTGAGAGTGGTATTGGCGTCTACTAACAGTGTCTTGGGCTGTGAGAACGGCCCAGAATGTACCGCCAATATATATACTCCTGCCTTCATCTCTGATCAACTTCCCAGCGCTCCAATCTGTCGTAGACTGTGTCGTTGTTGAGTTGGCCGGAGAAATAGAGTCACAGGCCGTCGCCCGGGTCTCTGGTTGTGCTACAATAGTCTCCGCAGGCTTGGGAGCTGTCGGCGATTTCACTTGGTCGACTGGGGTGGGAACTCGTTCTTGTCCCTGGGTCTCGTTTTGGTCTGGTTCCTTCTGTTGTTTTAATTGCGCGTCTTTCTCATTGACAAGCAGTCTAAGGGAAGATATTGTGCTTTCCAGGCGCTCGATCTTAGCAAGCAGGGCTGGATCTGGCTGGCCATCCTTTCCAATGCGGCGCGGGGGTGGGAAAATGCACTTCAACTGTGCCCTTGTGCAATTGGTACATGGCTTCAGTTTGTTGCACTTGATCTTGCGACGACGGCAGTTTACACAGGAGAAGTGGTTCGTCATTGGCACAGGAGCTGCTGGGGGTGCTGGTGTTGGCGCAGAAAGGGGTGAGCCCCTATCGCTTTTATCCTGAGGATGCTCTGAATGGGTATCAGACATGATGAAAATGGCTTCTGGGCTGTTTGTTTGTTGGATCGTCAGATTGTGTATTTTCGACGTACGTTGTGAATACGTTACGTCGCACAGAAATTCTCATGCAACTGCTCATGCATGAGGAGTGATGAAAGAGCCAAGCCAGATGGAGCAAATGAAAAGGGACCCAACCCCCAGAAATCAACCAAGGCTCGATTTGCTTTGCAACTCAGGCTACCCCGCAAAGTATGGTCGCCTGGTTCAGCACTAAAGCGTGGGCCCCTGTAGATACGGATACTACGTACGCAAAATCCGCATCTGTAGGGATCTGGGCGAATCAGAACCCCGCTGAACATAACCGACTGTACAAAAGCCTCCTCCCCGCTAGAGATGCGGATCTATCGGATGTTCGCAAGTTCCGGACCGATCTACTGAACGGGGACTCCACTGATGCCGCATATCAGATACGGAGATATCTCGCTAGCTTGGCATGCTGTCCTGTACTTATAGACGATTGGGATAAGCCTGTTTTAATCAACAAGAGGGCGTGTTTGTTTGCTGCCCAGCTTGCCCTGGGTCTATCAAGGGTACTGATGATAATTTGGCAAGGCACTGATTGTGCTTGGTACTGCAGACATGTCTCTTATCTACGGTGAACATCGGGAGCAGGGGACAAGGAGTCGGCAACGATGATTGTCCCGTCATAGCCTGCGCGCGGGAGGCCCAGTCGCAGGATGCTGAATTTGACAGGGTTGGCTATCTCATCTCGACAGGGGCGAGTGGATTCTTCGGGACTCGGCCGACACCCCCGCGGCTAGTGGTCCGTGAACAAAGCCCTTCGGCATTTGGTCCAAAAAGTCCGTGGCCATTCACAAGCGCCCTTTCTGCTGCACTGTACCTACAATGGGAATTTCTTCACGATGCGGTGTCTGAGCGGCCTTGATTGCCTGGGCACTGGCTCCGGGTTCAACGACTCTCTCTTTATATGTACTTACATATAAATGGATTTCGTGATGGACAGTGCAGACACTACCACCACAGCATAGCGCCGTGACACCCCCAAGCCAGTGATTGTCTCAGCAAAAACACACTTGGGCCATGTCTTTTCAAGATCTTTTATATAAGCACACAGTGCCAGATGCTCATGACGTATTTGGCGCTGTCGTGGCCGTGGCCGACAAGACAGGTACATCATCCAAGACACTCGCACTCGTCGGGATACGCTGACCCGAGACGTCTCTTTTAGGGAATCTGGTCTTGACTGGTGCCGAGGGCAGGCGAACGTGGGTAGGTGGCGAAAAGCCAGATCTTGACACCACGTACTGGGCATACTCCTTCACTAAACTTTTGACAACAATTGCCGCACTTCAATGCGTGGAGCGCAGCAAAATTGGCCTCGATGATCCAGTGCAAGCAATTCTTCCCGAACTTAAAGATGCTAAAGTTATCGGCCCCGACGATAGCGATGCAGACGCCAACTTTACTCTGCGTCCTGCAACACGCCCTATTACACTAAGGCATTTGTTGACCCATACGAGCGGTGCTACCTATGACAATATGCATCCTTTGCTTGTTGCTTGGCGTGAATCTCGAGGTGAATCTAGCCTGGCGATGTGTGGTGATGTTGTCAAGGGATACTCGATGCCTTTGGTCTTTGAGCCTGGAGACTCATGGTCGTATGGAGGGGGGCTTGACTGGACCGGACTGGCCATCGAGCGTATTACTGGACAGAGGCTGGGCGACTACATGCAACAGAACATCTTCTCTCCTCTGGGTCTGACACATACTACATTCCGTGTCGCTAACCACCCCGAGGCCAAGCGTAACCTAATGGATATGAGCGTGAGAACTCCAGACGGCAAGCTTGCTTTCATGGACAACATGTATCCAGAAGATGCCATAGGGGATAGTGGAGGTATGGGCATCGTAACGAGTGTCGGTGATTTCATCAAGGTGGTAGCCGACTTGATCAAAGATGATCCACTGCTGCTGCAGTCCAAAACAAGAGATCAGATGTATGAGCCGCAGTTTGATGCTGCCAGCAAGCAGGCCGAAGGCATGATGGCTATGGGTGTGAGTATCCATCACCTCTAATCCATGGCTTGAGTTGCACTAACAGACATGAGCAGTTTATGCATGAAAACCTTACAGGAGGGGAAAAGAGCTTAGGATCTATTTCATTTGGGCTCGGAGGGCTGGTAGCTGTCAAGGACACCCCTAACTTGCCGGCCGGGACTCTGAGTTGGAATGGAATGCCCAACATGGGGTGGTTCGCGAATAAGGACCTAGGAATCGCCGCTGTCTATGGATGTCAGATGATGCCCCCGATGGACCCAAACAGTATCGTTCTGCTCTCAGAGTTTGCCAAGGAGGCCTGGAAGTATAAGTCTGGCAGCTAGACCTCGCTAAAGTCAATTAGTGAGTCATTTAAATGCATTATTTTCTAGGTATAGTTTAATTGAGAAGAAGCCACTATTCTAGTCCTGCATTTGTCTCTCTTCATTGTGATACCTTGTTTGAAATTTCTAACAGCAATTTCTTTAAACCATCAGTGCTCAATGGTTCTATCCCGAGGAGCCTATTGTCAGCCTCGCCAAACTGATTCCCGAACCCGTCGCTAAAGGCGCCCTTGACCGCGTAAGTGTGGAAAAGACTGAGATTGGGTACGCTTGACTTGTGCTCCGCCTTGAGCTTGGCTTCAAGCTTTGCAAGATCAACGTGTTCCTCCCGCCACTTTCGCTCTGGATCAATCTCCTTTGCATAGGCTAAGAGTTGTCCTTGTGAGATAATTATCTCGTGGATATTGACTGCCCTATTCTTGGTTTCCTCTGCATGCAACAACACTTGAACAACTGCTTTCGCGACGGTTGGCACCCTGATCATGGAGACGGCTCGCTTGCCGCCGTTGTAGAGGTGCACTGAGCTTTCTTTAAGGTTGAGCACGACACCCACCTCGATGGACCAGTCGAGAAGAACGTTGTTGTAGATGTACGTGTATGTGATGCCATGTGCCTGGGATTTTCTTTCTAGGTGGTCCTCCACCTTTGCCTTGGCTGTATAGTTTGGAAGTTGTCTCAAATTGGGGTCCTTAAGGTTGCCGCCAAATTCGGAGGGGATGAATCGCTTCACGCCAGCTGCCACCGCAGCATCAATTAATGGAATTTGGAGCAGTGTTGCCTCTCTAGAAAGTGTCGATACAACTGCATCCTGGCCTTGCAGCGCCTTGACTAGGCTCCCCTGGTCTTCATAGTCGACGATGGCGACTTTGGTAGTCGACGGAACACCATTGACCTCGGCTCGAGCCAGAATAGTGACGTCGAATTTCCCTGATTCAAGCAAAAAGCCCACAAATTTGGACCCAATGATTCCACTAGCCTTATCAAAAGTCAACAAGAACTATCTCAATGGTAACAAAGGGACTTACGCCGGCCACAGCGACAGTTCGGATGTCTTGGTTGATGACTGAGCCCATAGTGATTGAAGTTCCCAGATGAAGATTTATTCTACTAGTAGATATTCAGCAATAGTAAGCCACTCGGGCATTTTTATATTCTTCACTCGGTGCTGAGACCGGATTAACCTACGGATCAAGCGTCTCCACGAACCATCTTGACGGTATAGAGCCGTGGATGGGCGGAACGGAGTCCGAAGTGACCATCCGTGTTTATTCTGCTCGGAGTATCGGAGCGTTAACTAATCCCGCAACCTCAGGAACTCACGACATGCGCACGTAACATCATTTGAGTGTCCCATTCAGACTCTATTTAAATTCTATGGCTTTACTTGAAGACTACCTTGTTGGAGATGGATCCAAGCTCACTTATATCGATATCGACAACGTCGCCGTGACCGAGGAGTCCATTCGAGAACCAGCCGACGCCGCTGGGGGTCCCCGTCATGACAATGGTGCCCTTCTTTATAGTCCGATTTTTGGACGCGTATGCAATCAGCTGCTTAACGTTGAATATCATCTTGGATGTGTTGATATCTTGCCGCGTTTGGCCATTTACCTTGGTCACCAGGTGCAATGTCTGCGGATCTGGGATCAGCTTGGCAGACGTGATGGAGGGGCCAATGGGCCCAAATGTGTCAAACGATTTGGAGTAACCCATCTGACCGCCAGATATCTCGACGGGGATGAGACTCCTTGCCGAGACATCGTTGCCCACAGTGTAACCTAGGACGTAGTCCAGGGCGTCTTCTTCCTTGACGTCTTTGGCATCCTTGGATAAGATAAAGGTCAACTCTCCTTCGTAGTCGAGCATGGGCTGCGCGTCGTCGTGCGCGATAATGTCATCAAGAGGTCCGGTCAGACGCTCATTGGGCGTCATGAAGATTACAGGTTTAGACGGGATGACGAACTGTATGATATTTTCAGTCAACGGGAACAACGTATCTTTTCTCCTGTTGTATTCTTTCTTCACTCACATTCGTCTCATTAGAATGCAGCTCGTAGTTAAGACCAACGCACAGCACTGCCGGAGTGTCAGGCAGAGGACAGAGCAGCTACCGCCTCGTGTTAATGTCCATCATGCTGCAAGCGTAAGAGACCTGTACTTACCTCCTTTACTTTCCGCTTCTCGCTGGTTTTGGTGAAGCCATACTGCAACGTTCCAACCAAGACCTGCACCTCGGTTCCAATGATGTCTTTGGCTGCGAGGGGTTTTTCGAGATTACCGAATGACTTTCGGCCCTCTTCGTCAATAAAACGGATCAATCTGTCGAATGACATGGCGGTCAAGTGCTGTTATTGCGGCTTATTTTAAAGGTGCGAATGGTTAAAGGTCTTTGTCGCTGGAAGATAAAGATCAGCAGCCGGTTTTCAATATTTATGTAAAATGTTAAACGAGTAAGATATCAAGTCCTAAAAGCTCTCTGGTCTCGAGTTGTTCGGCATCCTGTCATTGAATCGCGCGTGCGCTATGCCGATTTACATCACAGCCAAGGTGCAGCAGTCCGCAATGCCGAGGTGTCGAATGGCGGACCGGGGCCGTGCATTGCTCCACAACGGAGCCAAAGACCGAGTGTAGCAGACATCTGCGTGAAGTTGCATCCCCGGCTATACTGTAAAATATTCCGAAAGTTGGGCTGCGAACCCATCTAGCATTATTTACGTCGCATATTTTGCACTCACCACTATCTCACAGAGTGCTATATTTATTCTACTCAAATCTCTAACATCCAATCGAGTGGTTCCAGCCTCACACAGCACTGCAACATTATCTCATTATTCACCCCAGAGCTAAATTTCATCGCCAATCATGGCGACCTCCAGCAAGCGTATCAGTCTCAAAAGTCTAATGTACGTCTGGTACAAGCACCCAGACTTCGATACCAGCCACAAATTCTTGACCGACTTCGGACTGATAGTCACTAAGACAACCCCGGACAAGAACTGGTATCGTGGCTTTGGCGAGAGTCCTGTATGCTATATATCAGAGAGGGCCAAGGATGGCAAGCCAAAGTTTCTAGGCGGTGGTTGGGCCGTCGACTCATACGAGGATCTTGAGGCCGCCACCCAACTGCCCGGTGCTACTGCCATCACCGAGGCCGAAAGTCCCATTGGAGGAAAGTCAGTCACTATCAAGGACCCCGCCGGTGGCTTGGTTCATCTTCACTGGGGTCATGAAGAGCGCACCATCGGACAACAAGAGAAACCAAAACCGCTAGTCTATAACACTTGGGTCGAAAAGCCCAGAAAGGGGGAGTTCCAGCGGTTTGAGGACGGGCCTAGTCACGTACACAAGCTTGGACACTACGGATACGAGGTCCATCACGATGAATTCGAAAAGGTTCGGCAGTGGTACTTTGATACCCTGACCCTAACGGCTACGGATTCTCTATTCAATCCGGCAACAGGCAAGGACATCATGACATTTTGCCACCTTGACAAAGGCGAGCAGTATGTCGATCATCATGTGAGTCTCCATTTAGTAGCCAGCCTCTATCTGCTGATGATTAACCACGAGACAGAACTTTTTCATATCTGCAGGGGAAACTACCGAGTGCGTTGCCCATCACGCTAGCTTCGAGGTAGATGACTTTGACAGCGAGCTCAAGGGTCATAACTATCTCGCGAAGAGGGGTTGGCAGCTGGTATGGGGTGTCGGCAGGCATCTGCTTGGAAGCCAAATATTTGACTATTGGTTTGATAATGATGGTTTCGTTTTGGAGCATTATGCAGACGGCGATCTGGTTAACTGCAACAACCCACCCCAGCGGGAGCCTGCAGAGCCTGATTCTATCTCCATCTGGGGCCCTAATGTTCCACTTGCTTTCCTGACTAGGAGACAGGAAGATATGGGGAAGTTTCTCCCCGCAGGCCCCCCGCCCACAGCCGCGGCGTAATTGAGCTGGTTGGTTGGACAATGGCAATGACCCGCTCCCTTCATTTGACGTTGATTTGGAATTGAGTACAGTCCGCCTAGTTAAGCCCGAAATGAAGATATAAAAGCATTCATAACTTAGTCTTTCTCCGTGGTTCTCGGTAATCATTAGGCGCATGCGCGCCGCTCCTAGTAAATGCGTAGCGTATAAACCACCTCTGACGGCGTTTATGCTTAGCTTTTCCGGCGCCAGTGGTCGGCCTCCAGGCTCGGAGAGGCGACATTAAAGTCCGGTAAACCAAGGAACTCCGCCACGCGGAATACCAGCGTCTTTCGGCGTTGATGTCTTCGTTCTGTTCATAGACTATCCAGAGTCCATTACTTATGACCGTCGGTATTTAGACTACCGATCATCATACAGAAATGATTTGATTTGACAATCACGTGGCACCAAATTTGCGAATATCCAAGTCTGTTACCCCACCCTTTGTTCTTCATAAGCTATCTCGTAATCACAACGGGAAATCTGAAAATCAGCAAGATGCCAGTCAAAATTCCATTCATCGCGTTAGAGGAGCATATCTTCACTCAATTTATGTGGGATAATTATGATGAAGGGGCAAGAAGAGGCATGGCCGCCAGAGACCCAGGCGTGCAGGGTAAGCTGTTGGACGTGGGTGATCAACGCATCGCCACTCTTGATGCCGGATCGATCCAAACTCAAGTGCTATCACACATCCCATGCCACCCCAATCTTGAGGATATGCGGAAAGTCAACGACGAACTGTATGCGATAAAAACGCGACAGCCTGACAGGTATCAATGCTTTGCATGCCTGTCGCTCAATGACCCAGACGAAGCAGCAAAAGAACTCGAGCGCTGTGTCACTCAGCTTGGCTTTGTGGGTGCCCTATTTCCTAACACTCTCGATGACGGAACCTTCTATGATACGTCAAGGTTCTACTCGCTCTACGCCAAGGCCCAAGAGCTGGACGTCCCGCTGTACTTCCACCCCATCTTCCCCACGGCCGATGTCAGTAAATTATTGTTCGACGGGCCGTACCCAAAGCCGACTTCGACCCAGATTGGGGCGTGGTGCTACGGCTGGCATGCCACTGTGGCCATCCACATCCTGCGCTTGTTCGCGGCCGGCATCTTTGACAGGTATCCAAAGCTCAAGATTGTCATTGGCCACATGGGCGAGACTCTACCCTACATGCTGGATCGCATTATTCCTCAGACAGCCAATTGGCCGGGTGCGGCGGAGCGTGTCAAGGAATTACGCGAGGTCTGGGACGAGAACATATGGATCACCACGAGCGGCATGTTCACGCTTGGTCCAATGGCTTGTCTTCTGCGGACAACAAAGATCGACCACATCCTTTACAGCGTCGACTATCCCCTTGAGGATAACGCTAATGGATTGAGGTTTATGGATGAATTGAAAGACAGCGGACTCGTTAGCGAGGAAGATTTCCACAAGATTGCTTATAAAAATGCCCAGGCTCTTCTGCGTATATAGTCGATAAAGTTGCTCCTTCAGGACAGGGAATTTTGTGAAAACGAATTCAAATGGAGCTTGTTATAGTTTTGCTACAGAGTTAGATTGGAATATTTAAGTAGCAAATCAATATTGTTCGTTTTCACGCTCATGCTGAACGCTTCTAAATGATGGCAATAATATTTGACCCTCTTATTCTCTAATTACGCTTTAGCTATCTGGCGCATTTAACATTCGGTATCTGATCAATCATATAACTGCAGTTAAGGGCTATCTGTTATTTAACTACTCAAGGGAGTCGGTCAGCTATGAAAGCGATCTGTTATTCTCAGGTACTTGGCAGAGCCATTCTTATCACACATAATATCCAACTTTTCATATGTGGTTCAACCACCCTGGTCGAGTTTCTTCCTGTGTATAAAGGCGAAAAGCAGATCTTGAATCATGTAGCTATATTGAAATATGATGTAAAATAGACGTGTCATCGCAAAACTACACCATATTAACCACTTTCTTCTCCTTGAAATTTTCCTGAGCAGATTCTATTGTGATATTCGTCTCGCCGTCGTAAACTCTAAGTTCATTCCTGGCTCTGGTAGCCTCTTCTACTACCTGACCTGCTATTTTCTCAGACCGAGGCTTGAAATCGATCTTGAAGGGAAGGGGCCGGGAAACCAAGCTGTCATTGAATGCGAAAGTGTCCAACTTGACCTCGTCACCCTGTTCAAATGTTAGCTCTCTGCCACGCTCAGCCTTTTTAGAATAGTGGTACAGACCTTGTCATCAACAGGTCGCATCCTGAAAGCCCACAGGAGCTCCACCGCTGTAAACCAAATTCCCTGCTCAGCAAGAGGCTGGCCGCTGCATGCACGACGACCCCAGCCGAAAGGAGTGATGCCCTTCTTGTTTGGATGAGGTCGACGCTCTTCTGGGTTCAGGAATCTTTCCGGGCGGAAGCTGTCGGGATCCGGGTAGTCCCTGGGGTTACGGTGGATTGCCCACAGGTTTCCAATCATAGTGGTGCCCTCAGGGATCAGGTATCCGTCATACCAGTCATCCTGAATAGGAGCGTGAGGAGGACCGCCGAGAACAAAGACGGACCTCCATCGATATACCTCGTTGAGAAGAGCATTAGTGTATGGCAACGAGCCCTCATCTGACCAGTCGGGCACACGGTCGCCAATAACGCGATCAATTTCTTCTTGTGCCTTTCGCTGGACCTCGGGATACGCACACATAGCGAACATAAATGTTAAAATTGTGCTTGTGGTCGTGTCCACACCACCTCCGATCAGGTTAGCAGTCAAGGTAGCAATCTCCTTATAATTTAGCCCATGCTCTTCTCTCTCGCGCAGGAGTCGCTTAGCAAAATTCTCTTCATGTGCTTTAGCTCCCTCCTCGGACAAGGCAAAGAAATATTTAAGTGATCGCTTTCCATTTTCTCTGAGGACTGACGGTAACGGATAGAGCCAGGTGGGCAGTTTGGCTAGCCAGGGATATGACTCAATAACGTATTGACAAGGCGCCCCCAGTGCTGCGCCCTGAACAAATGAGATTGCGATCTGGGCAAGGTAGTCGCCTGTGTCGCTAATGCGTCTTCCCCAGCCAATGATGGTGACGACAGAGCACGAATAGCGCTCAATGAAGTCAACGTAATTATTAGATCCTCCTTTCTCAAGAAGGTCTCGGGCAAGTATTTTGGACTCATTGGCTTGAAAAGTCCGGTAACCTCGAACCGCTTGACTGCCGACGGCATTATGCTACAGGATACAGTTAGAAAATATATTTATGTTTATCAAAGGCATGTGGGTATTACCATAATCTTTCGATGGAGCCTCCAAGTATCGCCATAAGGCAACATAGTCTGGTTTGTCTCTGTAAAATCCAGCATGTCACCGATCAAGATGAAGTGCGGCCTCGAAGAATAGATATTGGCTCTCTTATCCAGAAGTTCGTTGGCCGTCCAGCAGTCATTGATGATAATGGTTGGCTTGGTGCCATTCCAAAGGGTCAGTAGGGGACTCTGATAGTATTGGGACCATTCCTCAAAAGTGCGCCACGGCTTGGACTTGGGCACGCGTCCGACGTTGCCAAACCAGGGAAGCGGGAATGGACCAGGTGGCATCTTGCTGCGCAGACGCAGGACCTGGACATATTGAACCAGCACCCATATCGGATACGCTGCAACAAGGATGCCAAGCGCTTGAAGGGTGCTCAGAGAGCCGAGACGTGAGAGTATGCCATCGGAAGCCATTGTATATGGGAAAGTGGGGTTAAGCGATACCAGAGACGATTAGGCAGCCCGACCTCAAGACTTACGATGATGTTTCATGTTATATTCTCACAACATATTTGGGTTGAGGCCGGCCTCTGTACAATAACAATGTAGATAGTCACGGCATCTATTTTGAATTGACCGAAGGGTCGATGCCCGGACTTCTGCGCCCTTCTGTCCGGGAGAGGTAGCCATGGATTGCAAGTCGTCTCAGTATGTGGGGAAACTATCTAGACTGAATCAGATCGGGCATTACCAGTGTGCGGTCCGATTGTCCTATCAGCGCGAGTTACATCATCCGAAGTCTATCTGGCTAAGCCACCCGTATCTTCCGCTCCGTCACTGCCGGGGTCGCGTTATCTGGAGTTGCACTTGGCCAGTAAGCGACTAGCTTATCATCAGTTCCGCAGTGGTTTGCTTCCATACGCAACTGAGTTTTGTTTGCTGTGGAACCAGCTCAACCTTTGACTGAGAAACGAGCAGTATAATCTGAATGCTCGCTAAACGATGAAATTAGGGAGTGGTGGTAAGTACCGTCGCTAGTAAGAGAAGCAATATGGTCACTTTAATTACTGTAGACAGATATGTCCTTGCCACCAACCGCCTGTGCAGGCAATAGTGACAATGGCTTAGAACAACTAGAGGGTCAAAAATATAGTAAGGGATCATGGAATTATTGGGAAGTATTTCTTATCCTTGGTATTTCGAGACACATGCAAGGTTTTGACAGGCATAGCGATCACTCCTCTCATCGTATTTGTGGCCGAACTTTATGTTAATAACCTCGAATATCTACATTAGGCCTACGCATGTAAAAGCAAACATAATGAAATTTCCACAAGTACAGTGACATTCTGGCTACAAGGCAGTGATGGTCTAGCTCCGAGTGCTAGCTGGCACCTTTAGACATGAGGCCGAAACCACCGATGTTCTCAAGTTTGAATCCTTCTCATAAGAACTTCTCCTTCTGTATTAGGCATCGTCTGTCGCTGTTAGCTACACCAGCCACGGCATTGTCGGGGAATGAAAGAGCTTACCTGGCCATCAAACTCAAGGTTCTGATACCGAGCCTGACCCTCGGGGTTCTTGATTTCGTAATGGAGTAAAATCTCGATCAATAACAGCTTGATGGTGATGTCCGCCATGTAGCGACCAGGGCAAGCATGTCGCCCATATCCCCAATCAAGGTCACCCATGCTGACACTGGTAAACTGGTGCTTCACCGCCTTATCCTGTGCCTGTCTCATTTTCCAGAAACGTAGTCCGTCAAAGGTTTGCGGGTTGTCGTAGATATCGCTGTCCATACCAATAGCCCCAGTAGCGACCTCGAGCTGGGCACCCTTTGGGATCCGGAATCCGTTGGATAGAACGACTTCCTTGGAGCTTTTTCGAATAAAGGTAGCTAAACCGGTCAGTAAAATCACTTGCAGGCTTTTGGGTCGACTCTCACCAAGGTCAGGAGAACTGAACCGCAGAACTTCCTTGATGAAGCTGTCTAGTTTGACAAGCTGTCCTAGGTTTTGTCGCGTGAAAGCCCCTCCGCACTTTTCATGCATCTCCTTGATCTCATTTCGAACTTCATCGATGCAGTCACTGTTGACAGCCCCATCAAACATGGCCTGCGTAGTTGTTGCAGCAGACGTGTGAACACCAGCAATGAAGAGGGTGATCTGCATCGAAAGGTGATCTTCAGCACTCATGTTCTTGTACTTGGCTGTTACATAGTCGAAAAAAGAAGGTGGATCCTGGAGGGGCTCCCAGTTATTGGCCTTCTTTTGGGCCAAATAGTCGTTAATAATACCTTGCCCCTCTGCCGACAGTTTTTGGAGCGTCGAGTAACCTTCAACACTTCGATAAACCAGAGGGCGGAGGAACTTGGGCCATGTCTTCAGAGACTGAACGTATGGGATGGCGGTGTTAATATACTCGGCCTCGATCTGCAACCATCGTTCGTTCTGTGCAGCTTGCTCACCCAGCAACGTTCTCGCGGCGCTCTTGCATACTAGATAAAAGAGAATATCGTAAATCTTGACCGGTGTCCAATCTGCACTAGTAAGCTGACATTATTCTGCGCTGTTATAGATGTGGACTCTACCGTTGGAAGAAGGCAGTTTTTCCAATAACTCCTTTCGAAACATTGAGCGACATTCAGGCATAAAGTCTCCTAATTACATATCAGCGGCCTGCTCGTTGTTAGAGAGATCAATTTCCAAGTACCCAAGGTAGGATTCAGTTTCGAGAGAAATAGCTTTAGCACATCTTGCGAGACAGCTGTGATTTTTGTATACCGCGGAAGGGCAAGCTGCAATCACAGTTCAGCAAGCCAAACATTTTTCAGATATTTCGAACAATTTCTCACTGTGTCAAACGTAGCAGCGAAGGTTAACGCTGGGTTGCTCTTAAGCTCGTCGATAAAATGGGTGGGGAGGACGAAAATGGTTCCTGCTGGTAGTGTGAGCACAGGCTTTGGGTAATATACTTAATTGACAATGAGAACTTACCCTCGCTAGTGTCGATTCCATAGATTTGGCCCTTGAACTGTGACGCGTCATTATGTGCCCTGTAGTTGAATGCTAATTGCATACCTTCTCGTAGGCGCTGATCAAGACATTCCTGGAATCAGAACGGTATTGCTCAATCCGTTTTTTACGGTCTGAGAACTTGTCTGAAAGAGCGATCGGTATACTTGGGTTCTGCCAAACCAAGACCCTCGCAGCTGCAGACGCTGCGAGGATGATCAGCAGGGCGATGCATGACGGGACAAATTGGGATGGCAACGGGTACAACAGCTGTTGCTCCATCGTGTTTATTGTATAGTTAGACATGTCCACTGTGTCCTAACTCTCTGGAAAGGCTCGATGCGAAGTTGTGTGTAAAGATATATAACAAAGCTAACTATCTCGACGCTTTATGGGACGGGGGATCGGAGGACTCGGGCACCGAGCGGGTCAGAGCAACGACTGTTATAATCTAGGCACACGCAATGATCGATCTTGGCTGCGGAATTGGCATCGGTGGGTACCGTGTTGGAGAAACAGCTAGATTGTATTTATTGGCTGGCAAGCATCTCAGAAGACCTGACTAGCACTTCTTATCAGACTAAAATAACTGTACCTCAAGCCCGCTGATAACATGAGGCTGCTGGGGCAGCTGTTGTTTCGGGCATTTTAGACACGAACCAATGATAAATCATAGCAGGCCATCCACAGCTTCAATTCCAATTGATTTGGGTATTTTAGCCCCTACCGTAGATTCGGGGGTCAGTCGATGTCTGGGTTCGTTCTGATAGCCGGACCTTGACTTGGATGTTCCGTCCCGGACTGTCAGAGTTGAATGTCCGAACCTGGGGCTGCGGGCCCCACAAATCCACCGATAGTCCGTCGAGCGTGAAGATCCAAATTAGCAATGCCGCGCCCGGACATTATGCCACTCACTACCGAAGTTTTCACAGCGTCGATTTATCTGGAACTCCAATATTGTGTTTGACAAACTCCAGAGTCCTTTTTCCTCATGCCGGTGCCTGTATTAAATGGATAGTATTTATGGATTGATCGGCATTATTCCCTATTCTGATACCTTGGCTCCTGAATATTCTGTATTTCAGGTCTCGGGCTGTTTTCTTGCTGCTGTAAAGTGTACCGGTCCGCTGAAGGCACGCTACTGTCAGCCACTAAAGTAACTACTTGGACAACCTGCGCGTGCCAGAGTTGTCACTCTCCACACTACTGCCTGTGCGAACCCTGCCCAGCGCGGCGACTCGCATCCTGTGACACCCATATTATAAATAAACCGTTCTTAAGTCACACCATAGCTGAGCGAGAGTCGGCCTTTTTCTTCTTCTTTATTTCGGAATAAGTGGCGGATCAGTAATTGGCAATAGTAGAGAATTTGGCAGGACCTTTCATCCTAGTATAAGCAAATGATTGCCCACCTACGTTCAACCAGTTCAATAAAGGACCCCAAAGGTTCCGCTAGATTGTAAAAGTAGTTCCTTTGATTCTATAAATTTTGTTCCCATCCGGCCACGGTTATTTGCCTGGCACCATTTACCGAATGATGCTGGACGGTGAGTTTACGGATTCTTGACGTCCAAAAGCGTGACTGAACGGGCCTCTTCTTAGCAGACGACCGGGAATTTTTATCGATCAGCCCGCCACAGCACTACCCCAAGGGGTAAGACCCCGGGGCCCCGGGAAAGTTTGTGGAGGCCGTGGGCGCCCAGTATTACCAATAGAGTAACGTTGTCTTGATGGTGCTGGTAGAGGTAACAACAATCGACAGTAGGGTTAGCCGTATATAATTATTTACGGGTTTATTCTATTCGACATATGCTAAAGTTGGATTGTCAATAAAAGGTTGCACATTCTGGTCTGTCCCTTCCCAACCCTCCTATCTGTGGCATACCCTAAATTGAGTTCACAGATTCGAACACAGAATAAACCATGCACGTCGGACTTCTAATCTGGTTTGCACTAAGCTTAGTGCTGTGCTTGCGATTGCGAGTTATCTGGAGAACCTGCATATCTAGTCTTCGGTCTGTCCCAGGGCCATTCTTGGCACGCTTTACGAGACTGTGGTATCTGAACCGAGTGTATCGGGGCAATTTCCACCTAGAAAACATCGAGCTGCACAAGAAGTATGGACCAATTGTTCGTATTGCGCCCAACCTCTACTCTATATCGACACCGGACAAGAACGTCTACGGCATCAAGAGTAACTTCACCAAGTCGGAGTGGTACGACGTCTGGAAGCACCCGGACCCAAAGATATTTACACTGTTTGCCGATCGGGACATCAAGCGGCACGCAGAGACGCGCAGAAAATTCCAGAACATGTATAGTTTGTCGACACTCAAGAGTTACGAGCCTTACGTCGACGAGTGTGCGCAGATCCTCAAGGAAAGACTGACAGAGGCTGCCAGCGGCGTCAAAGCCGGTTGCTGGGGCGCCGCGCTCGACATGGGTCACTGGATGCAGTGCTACGCCTTCGATGTCATCGGTAATATTACATACTCAGAGCGCTTTGGTGTTCTTGACGCGGGAGAGGACACTCACGGTATCCTCGCCGCGCTCGACCAGACTCTTCTCTATGGCACTGTGGTAGGGATCTACTCCAAGCTCCATCCAGTGGTCTATCGACTCGCTCAATACATACCTGGATCGGGCGCCTCAGCGCGTGGCTTTTTGATGGATCTGGTACGTACCCGGATGCAGCAAAGGTTCAAGCAGCGGGCAGAGAAGAGCCAATTCTCTGGTACAGTGCCACGCGATGAAAACAGACCCCAAGACTTCCTCGACAAGATTAGCGAAGCCCACGAACGAGATCCTGCTAACGTGAGCCCATATCATGTTTTCATGATGGGCTTTGGTAACGTGGTGGCCGGTAGTGACACGACTGGCACCAGTCTATCTTCGGTTCTTTTCCACATTGTCAGGTGGCCGCCTTGCTTGAAAGTCCTCAGGACTGAAATTGAAGACTACCAAACTGCCAATGGGAAAAGAACGCTGGCATTTGAGGATTGTCAGAAGCTGCCTTACCTGCAGGCTGTCATCAAGGAAAGTCTGAGGATGCATCCGGCTACTGGCCTTCCCATGTGGCGAACTGTACCCAAGGGTGGCGCTGAGATCCAGGGAGTCTTCTTTCCCGAGGGCTCGGTGGTTGGACTGAATGCCTGGGTAACACATTATAACCAAGACACTTTTGATAACGCCCATGAGTTCAGGCCAGAAAGGTGGCTTGAAGATGCACCTCATAGCAGCCAAAAGGCAACGTTAATGGAGAGTAATTATATTCCGGTGAGCAACTCACAGTCCCAATTAATATGGCCCTTTCCTAATGGTTGTAGTTCGGTATGGGCTCCAGGACGTGTCTCGGCAGGCATATCTCTACATTGGAAATGACCAAGCTAATTCCACAACTCGTCATGCTTTTTGATTTCAAATTGGAAAACGATTTGAGCATTATGGAAGCTTATAACTATTGGTTTGTGAAGCCACGTAACTTGAAAATGAGGATCCGCATGAGGTCAAATGCGAAAGACATGGCCGTGGCACAATAAAAAGCCATGTTTCATTAGTTATTCCCTCCGCTGAGGATGGCCCCAGCTATATCTTGTTAGGATAGGCAAAGGCTGCTTGTTATTAAAGTTATACAAAGAAGAGAATGAAAAATGAAAATAAGTTGGCAATACCTATCCTACGAGGGAAGCCATGCGAAGGTAGTGCCAGTCGCGTATGAGTTAGTTAGAGAACACGGTATAGGATAGCATTATATCAAGTATCATCTAATGATGGATCAAGTTGATCCGAGCCCTCGTATGTGCCATATTTATTTATGCGCCGTTCGTTGATTTGTTTGTACTAGCTTATGTGTATCTCTGTGGAGATGATTGTGTTCAGTATCAACACTCCACTAGCGAAAATGGAGATGCCAATATTGGATAGCCAATTAAAGTATAACGCTTCAAGAGACACTGAAGGTGTGTGGAGGGGTATGAAAACCCAAAATACACACAGGGCTATCGGTAGGCGGATAAAAAGTCCGGTCGGACAATTACAGATTTCTCCGAGGCCATCCAAACCTAGATCACGCGTAATTCTCTGCAGGCCAATTACAGGGTGGTCGATTGAACCTTGCACGGTAACATGGAAGATTCTAAAGTTGATTTTTGAAACTGTTCCATCTGAGTGTGTAACACTATCCCTAGCTCATACCTTCAGCCTGTTACCCAGATAGCCTACCAAATTTACCGAGTAATGGCTAAGGGGAAATTAATGCATTCATCTACACCAGGCCCGAATTTGTACCTTGTCATGGCATCCTACTGGTGAATTTCACCTTGAAATCTCCCTGCTTCACAAACCAAGAGCCGTGTACAACCCATTGGGACGCAGGATCTGCCAATTCAATCTGTTTTATCAATCGACAGCTTTGTTAGCAAATAAACATATTGAAGTTTTGTACACCATAGTTGCGACATGAGGAGTGAATGATATGTGACTACTGACTTTGAAGTTTCGCAAGACTGCTGCCACCACCTTGTACATCTCGAGGTAGCTGATGTTCTTGCCAATGCAAGTGTGGCTTCCCATGCCAAAAGTCAGGAAATATTTCTTCATCTTGGACAATTGATCCTCATTTGCTTCGACCCACCGCTCGGGGCGAAAGTTGTCAGCGTCGTGGCCGAAGACATCCTTGCGGTAGTTGATGACCCATGGACTGCACCCAACGATGGTTCCACCTGGCACGAAGTTGCCATCGATTACTGTCCCCTGTGGGGGAACAACCCGCTCCATCGAGAGGCCTACCGCTGGAAAGATTCTCAGCGACTCCTTGATGACGGCGTCTAGGTAGGGCAGCTTTTGTGACTCGCTCCATGAGACAAGGCGTGTCTTCATATCGGCAAAATGTCCGTTGGCTTCTGCAGACTCAAGCTCTTGCATCAGCTTTTCGTAGCAGCCCGGAATCTTGAGCAAGTGGTAGAAGATTGTTCGAAGTGAGATTGCTGTCGTGTCTGACCCAGCGTTAATGTTGGCCTGCGTCAACGACATTACCTGATCCTCAGAGATACTGTTGTTTACATAATGTGACTCTAGAAATCGCGACAAGAAATCACGGGGGCGGCCATCCTTGACCGGTTCCCGGATCTTGTCGCCCAGTTTGTCTTTTCGTTGTCTTATCTGCTCAACGCCAAAGGCTACATGTGTCAACGTTGTGTTGAGTAAGCCCCACCGGCCCGCGAGAAGCTTTAGGGGATTTCTGCGGAGCAAGTAATCAACCCACGGGATCTGGCCGACCTGTGAAATCACTTTTTTTAGTTCCCACAAATGCGAGCTAAGGAAGCTTTTGCTGACTTACCGGTCCAGCGTAATCCAATCCTTTGTCTATGGCATCGATGATACCTCCTACATCGCGTCCCTGTTCTAAAAAGCCCATGCGCTTGCTAAAGGTGAGTTCTCCAATCACATCAAAGGCATAGAATTGCAACCATATGGATAAGTCGCATATACTCTCATCGCCTGACTTATCTGCCCATCGACTTCGTATCTCGGCGAGGAGAGCTGTTGTGGTCGAATCCACAAAAGGCTCGAACTGGAGTAGTGTCGTTAGGGCGTAAGCGTTGGAGGCGCCTCGACGAAGCTTTGCATGGGCGTCCTCGTTTGTGGTGCTGAATATGGTGGTAATTGAGCGGCCGGCTCTTATTCCACGCTGGACGGAGTAAAACTCAGACTGGTATTGTGTACATACAAGTTAGCATGGTCACCAAAAATGCGCAGCCTGGATGAAAGAACTGAGGATGTGCCGACATTGCTGTCATGCATTAAATAGGTGTTTTGAGACTAAAAAACCGAGTACCTTATGCATTCGATGCTTTCCAGAATAGATTTCGCCCACGGCTTGAGGGTTGGCAAATGAAAGTGTATCCGGCCCCAATCTCACCACATCACCATAGCGCTGGTGTAATTGTCGCTGTTCCTCTTGAGGGCGCCCTCTCAACACCATCAAAAAGCGCCATATATCGGTAATTGATGCCCAGAATGGCCCCGGGAATTCGCTCAATTTCGCGACATATCTTCGATATAGGGCTAGGAATCCTAGCGCTGCCAGACATAGCCAAAACAGCACCGACAACGACGGTCCGAGCTGCCAAATTGATTTTGTCAATGACATGTTGGAGAAAATTATTTGTCAATTGTTGGCGGTGGAATAGCGGATGTTCGGTGTACTGGCTGAGGTCTTAGTAAACGGGACATATAGACTATTCACCGCTGGGGGCGCAACGATTTATTGGATTCTCACGCTCCTAATTAATTCTACGGGTTTATATTAATCATATGGCCGTACTTTAATTCAAGCAGAAAGCCATACATGGGAACGAGTTGGTGTTGATGATGTCCGGTTCACTCGGACTCTCTCTCGGTTGTCCGAAGCAGGATGCCAGGCAGGGACATTTCCACCGGGCGCTCGCCCTGGGGTTCTGGGCGCAATTATGATTGGGTTAGGGTTTTTTTGGGACTTTTTAGAAGCTGTGCTGAATTTCAGCTGAACGGTGCCATTTTGGACTATTCACCAGATAAATATTTTCGTGGATGCAGTTCCAGATCTAATTTCCATGATGCTCCCGCATTCATGCAAGATAATAACCACCGCTCAATATAATATATTCTCCATTAATCCACTTGCTCTTGTCCTCAGCCAGAAAAGCCACCGTCCAGGCAACATCCTCTGGTGAAGCGAATGACCCTTCGCAGGGTGTGCCCTTCTCAAAGACATCTTTGACAAATTCGTATGTATCCCCCAGCATATCAAAGAAGGCTTTACCGCACACAGGTCCTGGGCCTATGCCGTTGACGGTACACCCGTACTTTGGTGGGAGTTCACGCGCCCACGCCCGAATCATAGAGTCAATGGCTCCCTTGGTGGCTGCGTAGACGCCCTGACCGGGCTCGGGTATCCGTGAGGCCGCCGATCCGATACAGATGATGCGGGATCCACCATTAACTCCGGAAAGGTTCCCAGTAGGGGCGTACGGAGTAAGATGGGGCAAAACAGCCTTGGTCAGCAAAAAGGTGCCCCTGGCGTTGAGATTCATAGCCTTGTCCCATGAGGTTGGATCGGCTTCCCACAGTGGCTGCATTGGCACACACCCCGCATTATTGACGAGGATGTCGATGTGACCAAACTTCTCCACTGCTGCCGCGACCAGGTCCTCGGGACCTTTAAGGGTGGATAGATCGGCGCGAACTGCGATCCAAGGTGTTGTCAATTCTTTGCCGACGGCTTCGGCATCGCCTGCGAGATTCTCCCAGGGGTAGTTGAGTACAATGTTGGCCCCTCGAGCCGACAGCTCTTTAGCAATTGCGGCACCCAGACCAGAACTTGAGCCTGAGATGAGAGCAGTCTTTCCACGCATAGTCTGCATGATGATAGATCTTCGATATATGAACGTGGAGGCTAGAGAAAAGTAGGTTTGGATGTAACAGGCGGCTTTAGGTTGGGTACAATGTAACGGGAACACAGGTCCAGGTATATATCGCTGCTTCAGATGCATCAGCTCGCAATGCACGGAATCGGAGCTCCGGGCATCGTATTGAATCGTAGATAGACCTTTCGCGCACCCTTCTACGTCCACGCGTGGATCCACCGCATGCCGACCGGAATACGATATAAGTTCGGAGTTCATACCACATGTCCGTCCAGGATATTCTAGCTATCTTCAGTGATGTTTGCATGTATGAATGAGCCATTCTTGGCAAAGACGTCTAATATTGGCCAAACAAAATAACCCCCATTGGTTACTCAACAGAGCCACTATTACACAAGACTTTCTACTTGGGTAGAAAAAGCAGATATCCTTAGGTCGTCTGAACCCTCTATTATATCTAATTTGGCACGGTGGATGTTCTTTCTAGGCTCCATTGAATATCTCAATGTCTTTGATGGACTCGGTGCTCAAAAGAAGCGCTGATGGTCTCGTACCTTCACAGCGGCTCTCTGCCCGGTATCCGTCACACTGTGAGTGATTGACGTAGGAGTAAGCCACAAAGGTTTGGCATAATCCCAGCTGCACGTATATAAGGCATTAATATAACGACATATTACACAGATTTAAGGGCGAAAGTTGACATGACTGGCCATGTTGCCGGCAAGCCTGAAGATATTTACGACTCGTTGACTTGTATCATAGCCTCACAACATTTTAAACATGAGGATCCTACCTGCTCTGCGATGGAGGTGCTTTTGTGCTCTGGGATACAAGATGTATGACCTCAGACTCGGATATTAGGCCTAGGCTATGCTGTTACATACCCCTCTAGACGAAAAGGGTTAGAGGCATGGCTTGAGTTGTTGAAATTTAAATTTGCCGGTTAATACATCGGCACGGCGTGCCACCTGGCTGTTGAGCCTGGTTCTTGTCCCCCATGTAGCTGCAGGTTGCTGAATCCTGACTGCACAATATCTTCGTCTCTTGTGACAGCTGCTTGGATTGCTTTTGCTAGCGCATATACCGGGTTGTTATCTTGAGATAAGCAACGTACTAAAGCCTCAGACACTGATAACAGAGTTGTGATTTAGATGCATCGCCGCCGCAAAGTATTGGTAGGTCCGGAACGGAGCTGAGTCGAGGTATCCTATCTGCGGAGGTCGTGGCCGTTCCCATTTAAGTTGGTTATCAATTGTGAATCTTGGCGGCCCACGGCATTTTGTCCGCTGAGTCCGAGCGCCATAGTGCATTCAGGCTGCTGTAACATGTAAGCTCATGCTCGGACTAACACTGTCAATATGCGCCTCGGTCGTTCCGGCCTCTTTATTTCTTTTTTTGAACTAATAAGTTCATTGAGATAGGAGGCGATGAAAGCCAATATATGCCAGTGCCTGCTGCAAATTGTACCTTTGACAGACGAAATTGTATCACTTCCAATCACATCGTATCACCCAATTGCAACCGCTCAATCAAAGACGCACAATGGGATCTATCAGTCAGGGCAATAACTCTAACAGCCTCAATGTTATAATTGTCGGTGCTGGTTTCGGCGGGCTCGCGGCTGCAATCGAATGCAGGGAACGCGGCATGGGGGTGACGCTCATCGAGCGTTACCCCGACTCCAATAGTGCCGGAGGTGAGATAAATCTTCTCTATAACTTGGATTATACTAAATATGATCCCAAATTTTAGATATCATCGATTTTTTCCCTAATGGAGGCCGTGTTATAAGGAACTGGGAAGGGGGCAACGTTG
The DNA here is from genome assembly GCA_020623665.1 of Calonectria multiphialidica. Lineage (NCBI taxonomy): Eukaryota > Fungi > Ascomycota > Sordariomycetes > Hypocreales > Nectriaceae > Calonectria > Calonectria multiphialidica. The sequence continues at coordinate 133,430 of JAHVYC010000022.1, forward strand.
GTAGGGAGTTGCACGACATTGGCGCCGACAAGATTGACGTCATGGAGTTGAGGAAATACAACGGCAACTCAATCGCCAACATCCCTTGGGCTGCTGATAATGAAGAGAGAGACATGACATATGCAGGACACAGAGGAAACATGCACGGCGTCATGTTGCGATATGTGCAACGTCTCAAGGCGAATAGCATTATCGGCCATGCCGTTGTTGATTACCATGAGAACGAAACCCAGGCTGGTGTTACTTTAGATGACGGCCGACAGCTCTGGGCTGACCTTGTTATTGCCGCTGACGGCGGGCGATCCATCGCCCGCCAGAAGGTGCTTGGCTTGGGGGATGAAAAGAGAGGCAGTGGCTGGGCCATCTTCCGTAGCTTCTTCGAGTCGACTGAAGAGGCACGCTCGCATCCGGACCTGAAGGATTTCATGAGAACAGACAAGGATAATGTGCGTGTGTGGATGAGTAACAACTTGAGCATGTTGGCATACTCTTGGAACAATGCCAAGCAGGTTGCTTGGGTCTTGATGCATCCGGTGAGTTCCTACCGCAACACACCCATTCTGTGTACCCTTTACAGTCGGTTAACAGATTGTCATTTACATGCAGGATGAACAAGACATTCCCGAGTCCTGGTCACTTAAGGCAGCGAAGGAAGATATGAAGCCTTGGATCAAGGAGTTTACCTCTCCTGAGGCCCAAGCTCTCTTTGATATCACGCCTAAGGGATGTACAATCGATTTCAAATTGGTCTACCGCGCCACTCTTAAGAAGTGGAGCAGCGACGGTGGCCGTACTATCCTGATTGGTGATGCTGCTCACTGCAACTTGCCTACAGCTGGCCAGGGTGGTTCTCAGGCGATTGAAGATGCTATCACCCTGGCATATAGCCTTGAACACAGCGGCGGTGATGTGCCTCTTGCCACCGAAGTCACGCAGCGTATCCGCTACCACCGCTCTAACGCAGTGCACAAAAGCGGCCAACTTAACCGTGACTCTTTCGACAATGTCCCGTGGGACCTTGTTGAGGCTGACCCAGAGGCCTGGGCACGCAAGAGGTTCCCGCACCTGCGACCCCATGATGCTGCCGCCGTCGTTGCGGCCAACTTTGAGAAAATTGCCAACGAGGTTCGCAATGGGAAGAAGGGGTCATTGGACGAGGTTGCTATGCCACTACCTCTGGGTGGTGTGTTTTTTGGTGACGATACGGAATAGCAAGAATAAGAGGTTGAGACTTTCTTATTGATAAATTCATGATACGATACATACACTCTCTGCTGCTAGTGAAATTCTTGCCGATTAGTGTGGTCACGAAGTGGCTAAATACTCATAAAGAGTTCACCTACCCCAGTCCTCTCTAGATAACAGACTCCAATGCTGGCATCTTGCGTTGACTGGAGCCGCGCTATACTGATGTTTTTATATTTTAGTTTATTTTGTTGTTCGCTTTGTAAACATGGATCCGAAGGAGAGCATAATTCGATTATTTTGCGTCTGGGTATCTTCTTCAGACAATCCGCCGACTTCGCTGGTACATACGACCATAGCTCTCAGAAAATACGGGATCCCGTCCGCTCTCCCATAGTCAAGCTGAGAAGCGGTGAATTAGTACTCGGGTCGGTGACGACCGGGGAATCCTCGCTGTTGTATGTGCTCCATCTTTTGCCATTTAATACGACCCACACAGGCTTGTTCCTTTTTGAATGCAAACGGCATCATAGCACAAGACTGAATTTCGATGAATAACAGGCACTCTAATCCTGGCGCTTTTAACCCTGCCTTTCTTCCAAAGGTGATATAGAAGCCGAGCAACTCATTGCAGTAGTAAGCATCCGGTTGGTAAGCCAGTGTCCATTACCTTGTCGATCTATTTCTCTCGCTGAATTTGAGACCTTTTTTAACCCAGGTACACAGAGAGAGATATACATAGAATTCAATATCCATGGCAATGTCTGCATTTACAGTAGCTAAACCCCTGCTAATAAAACCATTGCTCATCCTCGATCGTAACCCTAAACCTTGAGCTCAATCCCATCTCAGTCCATTTACACGACAACACCAGCTGCACTCACTCACTCCACTACCTTCATGGCTAAGGTCTCAGAAGGCTGTTTTATATCCGAATTTCCGTTGGTTAAAGCCTTGACAGGGATGTTGGCAATATTGTTCCCAGAGAAAGCACTGCCACATCCGCCAGCCAACTTCCCCGTCTCCTTGAGCGCTTTCCACTCACTAACGAGCCCCTTGTAGTCCGATACTTCGTACGGCATGAAGACTTCTTGAAGCCAGCCTGACTTTCGTTTGTATGGAAGTCCAAGGTCCTGTAGTAACTGGTCCCAGTACGGCATTGTTTCAAAAATCATGTCGCCATGCTTACTACCACAACCAGCGGGCGTCCGCCACTTGCTATATCGTACAAAGAGCTCAGTGCTATACTCGACTTCTTCGGTAGACTCGGGAACCTTGAGCGTACCGTCGAGGTACGAAGTAATCCACAAGCCCTGTGTCTGCGCAGAAATAGGTTGACCGAGCGACAGCATAGCACCAGCTACAGCAAAGTTGCGCTTATGGATGTACTTGGGGGGAACCATAAAACGGAATAGGCGGTAGGACGTGAGACTACCCTCCTGGTCCACAGAATGGTGTCGCTTAGACTTGTTCTTGGGGAAGACATCAGGCTGGTCCTTGAGGATAGGGAAGCGGGAGAAGACCTCCTCGTCTGCCCTAGATGCAAGAGGCGAAGGACCAGCAGAAACATGAGGCAGGCCAAGATCTTTTGCCAATGAAGGAGGCGAGACATTTATTGGGGACTGATGTTTCCAGCCGGTGGAGCAGTGAAGAGCATCCGCTGTAAGGCTTTCACCTGAGGACAAGTGTATAGTGCCAGCGGTCATGTGAGTGATCCCAGCGTGGTAGATCTTGACTTGGCCGTTCCGTACGTACTCGAAGAAATCGGTGGGATAGTTTAGCATGCTAAGGCTAGTACCGCCCCAGAATGCATCAGACCAAGGCTTCAGCTTGGCGGTCTCCGGGTGAGCATTGTAGTCGTTGATAGCCAGTGTATCATTTGAAATACCTCCAAAGAAGGACGAGACAATCCAACGACCAAGTACAGAGGTATGCAGGAAGCTCTTGATAGCATCATAACCGTCATAAGCTCCCCAGATGCAGGGGGTTAGCCAGGTCAGAATGCGCATAAATACCAGCTTCTCTATCCATATCCTCAGCGGGGTCACAAATGGTAAGGTCATCCAGCAAGGCCCCTTGCCAGAATCGCGGATAACCCAATCTACCGACACTCCGCTAGAAGCATACGCGTAGACGCCATCCCAAGCGGACTTGGCACCGCCATAGACAACAACTCTCTTGGCAGTTTTGAGAAGATCTTCATGCTGTAGGAAATCCTTGGCGTGGAATATGGGTGCCCCAAAGTCTTCGTTTCCAGGAATGTCCGGAAGGTTGGGGTTGCCAGTCATTCCCGTAGCGACGACGAGCTTTTTGGCTATCAGCTTGGAGGTACTTTCGGTAACCTTGTCTTGGATGGTTAAAATCCAGTTGTCGTTGTCACCCTGTTCAACAACTTCAACTCTAGAGTTGAACCGAATGCGGCGGCCAAGATCGTAATGCTCTACAAATCTGGCAATATAATGATGCAGATTGGTACCTGGAATGTGTTGCCAAGGGGCGACCCCAAACTCATGTGATGTCATAGGGAAGTCGGGAAACTCATAGGTTCCGAGGATGTTGTTGGTCTTGAGTCCTGGGTAGAGACGGTGCTTAGCCCAAGTGCCTCCTACAGAGTCGGCGGCCTCGAGGATCACCACGCTGGCATCGGGATGGGCTTCACAAAAGGTCCGGGCTGTTGCCAAGCCAAAGATACCTATTCTGAACGTGAGCTATAAGTACCCTTCATGAGTTGGGAGTAATACCTACCCGTTCCAATAATCACTAGATCAACCTCCGCCATACTTTTGGATCGAGATGCACAGTAAAATATTCTGGTTCCTGATTAAGGAGATAAGGTTTAAAAATTAGATAACAACGAGGCAATGTATCGCAAGTTATATACAGGAGTATAAAATGAATTCATCTTCATTTCCGTTACGGACAGATCGTGGTAGTCCGGATGGTGGCTATGGTGCAGACCGCTGAGCAACAGTCACTATAGCAAATCAAGCCCGACCTAACATGCCAAATTTCAACCCCAAAAAAATTCCCAGACATCAACAACATTGCCATATCGATTTTCCATTCCCAAATCAATTGAGTCCATAGGCTGAGATTCGCGAAGCGGTGTCCATCCGCCCCCACGGTATCGGCATTTTTCAGTCCCTGCCGACCGGAGCGGAGCGGACTTTTGACTTCCGGCACCGTGGTGGGAACAGAACGGACTGGACTTGGGAGCTCGGCACAGTGCAAATTGATGAGCGTGACGCGTTTTTGCGATCTAGTTGAAGCGACTTGTATATCTGCCCTCTCAGGTATTGAAATATTTGCGCGACTTAGTGGACGATCCAACTATTGATTGACATCGTTGAACAAGTACACAAACAAACAAAATGGCCAACCTTGATCCAGAATGGCTTGTAGTGATCCAAGATCGCAAGGATGCCGGTGCTAAGCGCATGACCTCCCTGGGGTACGCTATGTGCTGCCGCGCTACAGAATATATCATATGCTGAACCTTTTGACTCTTAGTGCCCATCTTGCCGGTATCAAACAGGACCCCAAGGACATGTGGGCTCTTGGAGGTACGTTGGTCCCCTGTATCTTGTCTTTCCTTTTCCTATCCGCTTAATTCTTGCTAACAAGTGCTTCTATTCCACAGGTTTCTCAGTTGAGAAACACGTTGATAACCCCAGAGACGCCAAGTTGACCGGTAGCACTCTAATTGGCCGTGCTCCGAGCAAGGAAGTTATTGAGAACCGCATCAAGAAGGACGCCTTCTACACGGACGGTGTTTGGGATCCTGAGACTCTTCTTATTATTCCTTTTGTTAGTACTATGAGACAACCTCTATGAGACAAAGATTTTGTCATCAGGAAAGATGATCAGTAGCGAACAACAAAAGCCAAAAAGGTCCAGTCTAATGTAGTAGACACCGTAACCTAAATATCAGCTTCGTTATCGCCTCAACTATTTATTGTCCTCTGCAATTAAACGTGACCAGGTGACTACACGGAGGAAAGTTGTACTAGCCAGGAATTTGGTCTGTATACAGTAGTGACGACATGAAGTTGCGCTTGGATAATTCTAGTTCTATTTGAACAAATTCCAAGCTTCCTCCTTAGAGCTAGTACTCCTAATCAAATCTGAACAGATTCATTCTCAACCCATAATTTGCACTGTAGGTACAGTTCATCGTGCTTAGTTCCATTCACAAGTTCCGCATCGCGTCGATGGCCTGGCATGTCAAGAAGTACCTTAACACCCATGGTGGCCTCCTGACAGTAAGCGAGATACCGATAGCCAGGCGGGAACATGGCGAGCTTTTTCTCATCCAATCTTGGTACTTTTTCAGGGTTTACTGGAAGAAGCTTATCCTTTTCATACCAGTGTCTTGAGATGGCATTGCGTCAACCAAGGTTTGTCCCGCGAGTAGACCAAGGGTGGCGTAGACAAGACTTACCTCACATACCGGGCCCTCCATTCACCCACTTCAGTCTTTTCCCAAAAAAAGCAAAAGCGACAGTCGCTTTCAGCATCTACTTCGCATTCTTGGATGTTGAATCTCTGCGTAATGGTCGCTTTCATTTTAGTGACAGCGCGCGTAGCTTCCGGGTTGATATCGGTAGACATTCCATGGCAACGGTGCATGATGAATGCGCCCTTGTCCATTCCGGCTTTGGACGCTGCTATAAAATCCAAGTGGTGGCAACGGCCCGTCCATGTGGTGTAGATGTATGCATCAGGATGGAATATAGAGAGCATGTTGTCCCACTCACACGAATCTCTAGTAAGCGGGCCACATTAATAACTCAAGGGATAAGAAATAAAGCCGACCGGGCCAAAATACAAACCGGTGACAAAAGGTGATGATTGCCGTACCTGTACATGGGCCAGCCTTCTGCAAGCTCGCGAAGCTTGTATCGCTCGATAACGAGATGATCGGGACCATTATTGCGGCTCGCCATATTTGGCCTCCAGCCTTGGGGCAAATCATGAAGGTTGGACATTTTCGATGAACAAACGCAGATTCCTGAGGCGAAGTACGAATATGCTGATGAGAGTGCTCGAATTTATTAACATAGGCACAGCAGGGGCCGGTTTTGGCTTTCTTATAACATTCTAGGCGTACCATATTTTGCGTTAATATAGCCATTTACCCTAGAGTTGGCGTATATGGTCGGCTTTTGGTACCTTTCTGGACCCGCTCCCTGAGGCCGAGACACCTAGACGCGCTGCCCGGGCCACGGACCATTGCCCGAGAGACCGCTGAGCCTAGTCTTAGAAGAGCCGGACCCTCCCTGGATGTCTGACGACCTGTAGAACTGGGATACAATCCGGAATATTGCTCGTGTATATTATTGAAGAAAATTTCAATCAAGTAGAATTGACCTTTCTTATGGTTGTTAGCGAGTGATGATTTATGTGTGTCTTAACCACGAAGTACAAAAAAGATTGCGGTACATTTCTCTACATATTGGTTACAGAGCTTACTGTTTATTCTATTCTTGCTCCCCAAAGGGCTAATTATCTTCCTAATGGCAAAGAACAGGATTACAGATTTCATATCAATTATGGAGTGCATTGGACTGTATAGCTGTTATATTGATGCAATTCTATTGACCATGCCCAGGGGCACGATCTACGGCAGTGCTACCGATCTAAAATCATAGCATACTGTGGCAGAGCCCTACTCGACCAATCCCTCTGTTACCAACTCTCGGGCTCTTTCGCATGACTTTACAACCCCCATGATGGCCATCTATTTCCAGGTTAGCATAGTAGCTTGGACTGGCATGTGTCAGTGTCAAAAAGCTCAACTCACCTCGCTCATCTCTACTAGAAGTTGTTTGTGTTCCTCTGTATCTTCTTGGACGGATGGGAAGTCCCATTCAAAGACATACGTGAGCATTAGGTTGGTGTCGGACACGTCTGGGTGAAACGAGACCAAGTTGGTGCTGACAGAACCTTCGGATTGCTGGAACCGAATCTTTGAAGTTCAAAGTTATTCAGAGCTGCCTAATTGTCAAGAGAATCATTGTGATGAACATACCCACAGATCTCCGTGAGAGGTGACGGTTTCGTGCATGTGCCTCTTGCCCCATTTTCCAAAATCGAGTTCGACTTCACGCTTCACCACATTGTTTTCATCACTATGGACTGTGCAGCCGCTCAGAACTGGGACAAATTCCTCCGGCCGACGGATCTTCCTCTGTAGTGCTTGCCAGAGCTGACCGCGTGTAAGAACAAACGGGTCCTTGGGCCCGTTGACGGGGATGGTGCCTGCGCCGTAGACCCGAACCATGTTGGAAACTGGCAGATGAAATTTGTTTTGAAGAGCTAGAAAAAATTTGAGTGAAAACTATTTTCCAAATTTTTGATGGCTTAGGTGCTGTTGATGTGCCATGTAGTTAAATAAATGGCCTTTGGTTGGTATTCGGCCTACTAAGCCCGTCAAGGTGATGGCGGAGAATCGGACACAACCAACCCTCCATTGTGCGGAGCGCGCCCCGAAGTAATGCCCCACCTTTTTGCCTAATGGAGGTTCTCGCAATAGGCCGGTATTGAAAGGGCCGGAAATGACGGCCGCTCACGGCATGGTATTGAGGTTAAGTCTTTTTGATTGCTAATGCTCAGGAAATGTAGACGACAAGAAGAAATATTACCACTTCGATAACACTCAATCACCTGTTATACGTCTGGCTACGTGGTAGCTATAAATGTAAACTAGACTCTTCTGGGGACGTGCGCCTGGGTCGGTCGCTCGAAGGCAGATCAGAGTGGGGTTTGCAAGAACTATGGTTATCAGTATCTTTTTCGCCCCGCTCAACAGAACAATCAACTTTGAGAGAAATGTTATAAATTTAAATTTATATTGATCTTCTGTATCATTTGCACGTGCATCTCCCCTTCTTCACCAGCGTGGATAGCCTCGCATGTTATAATATGCCTATTTGAGTACATTCCTAATACCGATCTCTACCAAAAGCTTGGTGTACTGTTGATGTGCCAAGGTCATGAATGGAATCACAGTAAGTGTCACTGGCAAAGGGATGTGGTCGATCTTGTTGAGGCCCTGGAAAATGACACTGTCGAATCGAAACTCGGCTCGCTGCTGATCTGGGAGAAGAACTACGCTCAGTTCAATCAGACCATCATCGGCTCGTGGTCCGTTCGGGGAAATAGAGGGAAAATCGCCGCAACGGAATAGGATACTGTTGGCTGTTCGTTCCACAACGTTGAAGTGCGCGGTAAACTCTCTACCTAATTCCGCAAATCAGCGCACACCCCAGGCATTGAATGCGACTACATCGACGCAATGAAACTGCTGCGAAGCTGACTGGTCGCGGAATGGATTGTAGGCAGGCGAAGGTATACCTTGTTCATAGCCGTCGTTTAATAATCCATCCACATCCCATAGATGGTGTGGAGTTTTGTGCCTATACTTCAATTCCAGGTACCTTCGTTGTATCGAGAATCCTGTAGCGCACAGTCGTTAGCACGCGTTCGTGTAATTCAATATTGCGAAGCTCTTAAATTACCTCCAGTGCCCCATACGCCCCCACTGAAGGCATTCACAAGTTTCGGCCCCCCCGAGCATGAGTCTTCGAGCAGCTCAGGCCTTATCTGCGAATAATCAATAGATCGCGTGCATCGATCGTAAATCGCTGGATTCGACACTGGGTTCAGTTGTTGATAGATTTTGCTATTTATGATAGGATCCATGCTCCGTGGTTGATTCTCGATGGAGCATTTACGAGACCAAACGTAAAATGACCCCAGCCCGACTGTACAAACTGCCGCGCCGGCTTTAAGCATGCCCTTCAGCTTTTCAGATACTGACATTATGGAAAGGACGCGGCAGGGATCAAAGGTGGCTCAATAAGTCTTCTTGAGGATGCTCTGTCGGGAAAATGAGTCGGTTCAGCATCAAAAGTGGCATGAAGGCCTTTGGAACAGGCCCAGAGAAGGAATAAGCGGCCATTCTAAGTAAACAGAACCATTACGCTGTATGGATACTCGAGTAATGACCGAATTGAGTACATGTAAACTCTGTCTTGCGCGAGCTATTGGCGTGAGTCAGTCAAATGGCGCGGAATGAAAGTACGGACTTCGAGTCCGAGAACAAAAGGGAAATTCGGTATGATCCCACCAATCCACACGTACTTTGAATTAAGGCCATATTACGGCAAAAGCCCACTAGTTGGCCGCTCACGGGGAGCACCAAATAACATAAAATTTTAACCCCACTACAGCTCCATGCACTAGTGGGAACACAACTGTGGTATTCCGTGGAATCCCAGGGCTTTGGCCGCTGTCTTTACAGAGCAGTGACATCACGAAACTTTACTCAGCAACAAGGCAGGCAGCTCCGGGGAACAATTAGTTTGGTTGGTGTCCACAAGCGCTCTCAAACCCAGACGTCAAGGCCGGTTGGAGAGAGGTTTTGATAGGACCAATTTTGGTCCTGTCAAAGTTTTAGCTGGATGAATTGGACTTTATGGCCTTTGCAGAAGTACGAAAACCATCAACACTGGCAGACAGAATTAATTGATCCCTCACGCAGTGGCGTAATTGACACAACCCACCTGATATGCCTGTGACTCATCTAATAACTATACTCTCACTATGAGCTTTCTCCTTGAAAGATGGCGGAAATTGAAACGGATATGAATATGGAGTGAAACTATTTTGCTCCAGATATACTTAGAGGACTGGAGCCGTGTGAAGCTGGATCCATCACTCGCCCAAGGAAAGGATCACAATAGATAATGCAGGCTATGCTAAGTTAGATAGTTAATCTCGCATCCTTCTTGACCGAGCCTTCATCTGTCAATCTTGATCCTTTTTTACAGAAGGTGACTTCTCAGCAGTCAGGCACTCTTCAGCGGCAACAGGTTCCTCTCCTTGGAGTATGTTACCCGCGATTTCCAATTGTCTTCCCTTCGTTTCCTCCAAGTAAAATATTACTACTGCAATAACGACGATGTTCCAACCCGCGTTGATCACATAGTACTTCCAACTGATTTTTTCGATAGCAATTGGGATAGTGTAAAGGGCAATAAAGCTGAAGGCGTAGCTCAGGGATTGACAAAGTGCCACTCCTCGTGCTCTCTGAGTAAACTTGAGAAGCTCCAGCGGATATGAGAAGTTTAGGATCATCCACGAGTTGTATGACGCTAATTGAAACACAAGGACCGCAACAATGGCGCCAGGTCCGTATTTCGTTGTATTCCGGGATTCTGCAAAGTACGAGATAACCCCCAGCATGACTAGGCACAAGTCCATCACGATTGTGCCCACAACTGTGTCGCTGTCAGTTTTATTTAAATTTACCGAGCGTGTCGAACGACTTTTTACGTACCAAGAATCTTCTTGCGGCCAAACTTATCACTCATCCATCCTCCTGTAATGACGGAGAAGAAGATGGCACCAGTAAGACAGGCAATAACTGTCAAAATGGTCTTGACAGAAGTTATGCCTGCACTGGCCAGGATAATAGTGAAGAAAAAGCTTTAATTCATCAGTACTTATTATGCTCCGTTAAAAGATAGGTCGACCTACATGAGGGTGTTGGATCCGGTGATCTGGTAGAATATCATGATCAAGGCGGACTGACAGAACCGATTGAGATTCGATCCTAGAATCTCGAAGTTAGCTCTCGATAAATTCAGTTAAAGCATTGACATGACTTGCGTGGTGAGACAAGGCTCTTCCATGGACTCTCGAGCTGCTTCTCTGCATCGATTACTTCGGTTATGATAGCAAACTCTGCCTGGACTTCTTCGTCGTTCTCATCTGCGCGTCCGTGTAGGTGCTTAATAACGGCTAAAGCCTAGGGTTTATCTCACAGTCAGATGGTGTCCCCTAGCGGCGACCCAGGAACCACCTACCTCACTTGATCGACCTTTGTACACCAGCCACCGTGGAGATTCATGGGTGAAAGGAATTGAGATCAATGTCACGAGAGGGAATACAATTTCGGCCTCAGAATAGGTTAACCACTAAGGCTCTCTGGAAGGGTTGGGCAGGGCATACTTACAATAAACCCACTCCTCCACGCCCAGTTATTCGTAAGATCCCAGGTTCCAATGTTGATACCCGTTGAGATGACTCCTGAAAGTGGAATTGATGCAATCAAAACGCCCAGCAAGACTCCGCGATGCTTTGGAGGCATACTCTCAATGATCCAGGTCGTCGTGGCGGTTTGGACAATTGTGAATGCCACGCCCTTGATAAAACGTCCCACCAGAAACTGTGCCTGAGTGGTGGCGCTGGTTTCTAGAACGGCAGCAACTACGATGGTAGTTGCTCCAATGGTCAGCGCACCTCGACGACCAAATCGATCGCTGAAGTAGCCAGCGAACAGCCCGCTCACAACTTGTCCGGCGCTGAGCATCGCCGTATTCAGTCCAATCATAGTAGAATCAAGGTTGAAGTCTGATGGCCCAATGAATACGGTTAATTGCAAAGCCAGACAGAGGATTCGACTAACATTTAATATATTGAGGCACAACATTTAGGTTGCCAATTAAATTGGAATCATAACCAACTAGGCATAAGGAAAAGATGCTCGCAATGAGCATCAGGGAGACTGAGCACCCAGAGCTGATTCGAAATCGCAACGAGTCCATGGTGAGTATGTTCGATATGACGTTCTGACCTCAACAACAGCCCAATTCGATATTCCCTTTTCAAGGTTTATATGATCTCCCCAGATATTCACTCTCAGACTAATCGTCCCCGGCCACGCACCCCGCTTATCAATGATTGGTTCATCGGAAAAACTAAGAAACTCCTATCCAGCCAGCCCAAATTCGTGATGGTTGCAACGCTTCCCCACATCTTCGAGATAAGTCACCAAGGATCATTGATAATGTTTATTATCATCTCGACGTGTCAGTTTCATAAGGGACTGTGTACAACAAGTAAACTAGATGTGGTTCTGGATGGAGCAATCCTATTCCCAACCTAAATGAATCGCTGTCTCGCAAGTTGAGATGACTAGTTGGGGCCACGCGATCCAGCAGGTCGAGACCCAGAAGCCCCCAGTCTACAATACAGTAGGCTTACAAATAGTGAATAATGTTTGGGGAAGAAGGTGTGGTAACTAGTACACCTCGTGAGCAGATTAGTGCGGTTTCTCTTTGCAGACTCCAACGGGTTATGTGCCGACCCCTGTCCCATACGGAGACCGTGCGCAGGCTCGGTATTTGGCAGCAGAACACCGAGGAAGATAGGCTGGACGTAAGGGACCGCCAGTTTACGCCACACAGGAAGCTGGATTTATGCTTTGGATTGGCGTATCTTTCGGGCCATTCAGCGTAGGTCCAGACCCATGCCGTCTTCATTCGGCAACATACATGCGGAGATCTCGCGGATGTTAGCCCGGAGATCGTTTCAGGCGAGTGAAGGAATACATACCTTGCCTATCAGCGTCATCGGACATGCAGGCCGAGATGAAGATCGTTTACAAGGCACCGAAGCGAATCAGGGCTGTGATAGGAAACTAGAGCCAAGGCCAATCTTGTTATTTCAGGCTTTGCTGCTTCTTTGCGGTCTATTCATCCATAGCATGTAGCCACGACCCCGCTTTCGGTGCTTACAGTTGCGATAACAGTGTCGCACTGCCCACCATCAGCCAACTGGGAAAATTGTCGATATGGAGACCCCGAAGCTACCCGCTACCCTGGATAAAGAAAACCGCCCCAAAAGAAGAAAGTACGCAAGGAGGGCATGGTGAGGGATCGATACCCCTCTCTTGCTGTCAGTCTTTGTTGCTAACCCAGTAAGCCTTGAATGCAAGAGACGGAAGACTAAGTGTGATGGTGCCCACCCCTGCGTCAGATGTGCAGCACAGTCTGTATGTTGCTCATACCCTGAGAGCCAACGCACCGGTTCCCAACCGAGATGGCAAGTCTCCATGACACCTAATAAACTATAGCTAACTCGTTAGTTAGGATGCGACGCCAGAAAGAAGCAATACATCTCCCACTGGATGTCAAGGTTGAGTCTATCGCTTCAAGTCCCACAGAAACAAGAGAGGGGATGACTAGTCGTCACTTTCAAAGCACCATCGCAACACCGAGTTCAGCATCCTCCCTCGCAGACAACTCCGCTTTCTTCCAGAACTTGACCAGTTCGGTCAGAGACAGCCTCAACACAACGAATGTATCAGCTATGTTGGTTGACAACTCAGCTTCCAGCAAACGTCATCCCTCAGGCCTATCATATCAACCTGTCCTACATGACCCCGTCCACAACCTTTTGACAACAGACATCCTCTGGGATATCAGTAACGAAGATGCTACACGACTAATAAACAATTGGTGTGGTGGCGTGGGTGTACTGTACCCAGTCTTGAACCAGCAAAAGATATTGCAAAAAGCCAACAATGTCCTCTCATCCCTTGAGCACGCCAGAATGCATACAATTCAGCTACAAAAGGGAACTCTGATGGAAATTCTCCTTGGCAGAGAAACAATCGACCTAAAACTTATCCTCGCGATCGCCCTCACGATTGAGAGAGGAGAGATAAATGAGAAGGCGCAGAGGCTATACGAGAGCGTCACAGAAGTAACAAAGGGTATTATGTGGAGCTGTAATGATATTAAAGATATCCAGACCCTTCTTCTTGCAGTATGTATCCCTATTGTCCAGTGATACTCTCCCGGTGTGTTGTTAACCCTAGGAAAGGCCCTGTACCACTATCATATTGATGATGAGCTTGTTGCGAGCCGGATAGCTACATCGGCTGCAAGATCATGCCTAGAAATGGGCTTGCATCGCCAATCAATGCTGGAGAAATTGGGGCTCCAGCCCCATGAAAGATCCAACATATTGCAGACATTTTGGTCAGTCTACATGCTCGAAAGGAGAACAAGTCTTAGCCAAGGGATACCTTACTTTATCCAAGATTCTTATGTTGATGCTTCACTTTTTACCTCCTCGACTCACAATAAATTCATGAAGGCTCCAAGCACATACTTCCCGATTCAGGAAGGTACTGAGTTAATTCTCCCTGCTGTACTTGAATGGATGAAGCTAGCTGGCAAGGCATGGCATATTCTTCACAGCTCTAGCCAGTCAAATTCTGCTTTCAGCTCTGAGAGACTTGACCACCTTGACTACCAGATCGTGCAGTGGTACGACAGGCTACCCAAGGATCTCAGATTCAGTATGGCCTGGTTGCGGCTGGGTGATGTGCAGAATACGCCAAGCTTTATCCAAGCAGTCCTTTTCTTCCAGAAGAACCAGCTTCGAAACTCGATTTACAAGCCCCTTTTACAGTCATTTGATTTGTTTGATCAAAACGAGTCTCAAGCGCAACTGGCAACTAGGTTGGCCAAAGACACCTTGCAAACGCTGGCGGACCTGAATGAGAAGACCCCGTTCGTCCGGAATCATCCCACATTCTTCAAACAACCGCTGGTATCAGCTATTTTTAATCTCTTGTTCGTTGTTATCCATGGCGGGCCGATAGCTTGGGCAACTGTGAAGGAAGAGATTGGCATTGGCCTGACCCTGCTGGAGCTGCTGAGCAATAAATCATGCCAGCTAATGCAGATGTGGGAAAGCCTAAAATGGCTTCAAGATCTTCAGACAAGCGTTTTTGATCCTTTGTCTGATGGATTGTTGACTGAAGATCTGATGTCGAGTGAAAATAGCTCTCTAGACCTTTTATTGTTTGAAGGGAACTTTATACCAGAACTATTATAGCAGAGCGTTTAATTTCTTTGAAATAAATTAATAACAGGCCTTCCGACAATTTACCTTCCGTTTTAATATGTGGTATTATTTCTAAATTCTTTATTTCCGCAGCAAAGACATCACCTAAATGTATCTCGTTCTTGCGACTTGGATTGATTGTACGCATCTTCAGGAACCAAATCGCTTATTGATTGCTATCGTGATTCATACTAAAATACTCATTATCCCACGTTCCTTATTTATGTTATGATCCTATTCAAATTAACCACCAGTTCGCGTTTCATATTCCATTAGCACGACACCATTGCACTAAGTCCATGGAGCTCTCGATCCCAGCATCGATGCTCGCCCATTTGATAGACCAGCTTTTCGAGGAATCCCTTGGCAGTTTTTGCCACACTTATTACCTCCCTGAGGCTGTCAGGTTGTACGTTCTTAAGGGTAACAATTCCGTAACTTTCCACTACTTCTGTGTCACTGTCAGACGCTAGCATCACCTCTGGGAATTGGAACGCCTTCTCAAGAAGCTGCACCGCCTCGCCAGTAGCGGCAATGGGCTTTAGGTGGCCAAATGCCTCCCTGATATAATGCATGGCACGGCCATTCTTGGAAAGTGTATCGATAGACTTGGGACCGCCGGGGATAAATAGGGCATCAAACATGGTGCTGCGCTGGCCTTCCAGGTGATGATCAGGAATAATCCCCTTGTCAGCCACTGGATCTTCTTCAGACGAGAAGATGGCCGAGCGACGGGTTCCAATGACCAACGGGGTGGCCTTCAAAGTCTTCATAGCGGAATAGACAGCATTGAAAGCAAAAGCATCGTAGCCGTCGGCGATGATTATTCCAACGCGTCGGGATTCAATCTTGGGCTTTTGGGGAAGGAACTCCATCTGGCTGAGCCCCTTTGCTGTATGGCCATGGTTTTCCCTGCCAGGTTGCTTGGGGATGGGTCCGCCGACCATGTTTGCGACAGTTTGGGCAAGGCCCAAGTCAATATCTGCAAGCCTTTGTGTCATTCTTTCGTAAACAACAGGCTCGTCGCAGTGGTCCAACTCAAACGACAGAGCGTCTTTGACATGCAACTTCTCGACCTCGGAAAGGGAGTTGTAGAAAAGTTGGGCCTGGGAGATATGCTCTCTGAACTTGGCGCTCTTGGCGCGTTCCTTGATTCCCTGTACCTTTTGAGGATGATCAACATAGGCGCCTTCCTGCTTCGCGGCTGGCGGCTGTGCCTCGAAACGATTGGGCCAGTAGTTGACCTTCCCCTTGGAAATGGTGTGTCGCAAAGCTCCGTCACGGTTGAAGTTCATTACAGGGCACACGGGCTTATTGATCGGTAATTCTTCCCAGTTGATGCCCAATCGAGTAATCTGAGTGTCAAAGTACGAAAAGTTGCGGCCCTGAAGCAATGGGTCATCAGAGAAACCAATTCCAGGAACAATGTGGCCAGTGCAAAATGCAACTTGCTCTGTTTGCGTGAAGAACTCGTCCACGTTGCGGTTGAGCTCTAGTTCTCCAATGTACCGAACGGGAATGAGGTCCTCGGGCCAGACCTTGGTGGCATCCAGGATGTCAAACTCGAAATCATGTTCCTTTGACTCTGGTATGATCTGAATACCAAACTTCCACTTGGGGAAGATACCGTTGTCAATTGCCTCCATGAGGTCCTTACGGTGGAAGTCTGGATCCTGGCCCGCCAACTTCAGGGCCTCGTCCCAAACTAACGAATGCACGCCAAGCTCTGGTGTAAAGTGGAACTTGACAAACGATCTCTCACCCTTGGCGTTGGTAAGGGTGTAAGTGTTGACACCAAAACCTTGCATCATTCGGTAGGAACGTGGGATCGTACGGTCCGACATGGCCCACATGAACATGTGTGTGGCCTCTGGGTGCATAAATTGAAAGTCCCAGAAGTTATTGTGCGCCGACTGTGCCTGAGGGACCTCATTGTGCGGCTCGGGCTTTCCGGCGTGAATGATGTCGGGAAACTTCATGGCATCCTGGATGAAAAAGACGGGAATGTTGTTGCCCACAATATCCCAGTTACCTTCTTGAGTATAAAACTTGACTGCAAAGCCACGAACATCGCGCACGGTATCAGCAGAGCCTCGGCTTCCAAGAACGGTCGAGAATCTCAAAAAGACGGGAGTCTCGCGCGAGGTATCTGTGAGAATACCAGCGTAGCTAACGTCTTCAGCAGATTCGAAGAGACGGAATGTTCCAAATGCTCCTGTTCCACGGGCGTGAACAACGCGTTCAGGAATACGCTCGTGATCGAAACGATGAATCTGAAAATACTGCGTTAGGGTCTAAAAGACTGTTTTCAACTTTCGCGCCTCACCTTCTCTCGTGCGAAGCCATCCTCCAATAACATGGGGCCAGTCTTGTCCCCAGTGTTCACTCTCAACCACTCATCGGTATTGTTCTGCTTAGTGCCCCAGTCGGTTGTAATTCTCGAGTTCTTGGTGGGCTCCACCGTGTTGGCAGCAAGCTGCGCGTCCTTGTCGCCCTTATTACCCATAACTGCGTGTCGAATGGTTCCAGTAATAGAATCAGCCATGTTGTAATACTGTGTTCTGTGTGGTAATAGAAGCCAACAAGACGCAGAAAGCAAAGTTCGTTCGTGGGCCTACTTCATTGATATACACTGGCTTCCAAACATAGATACAAATAATTCAAGCCAGGTATGTCTTCAAAGCACGTTTGCTTGACGTCAGCAACGGCAGTCTTATTCCACCCAGAGCGGGGGCTGCAACTCTACATCACGCATTTCTACGGTAACAAAGCCACATGTCGAACCGTGATAGACCAGGTATTATTCCCCATTTGTACAGAAGATTACAATGTCCATCTTTATTGGATGGAAGCGTCCTCAACAATTGCAGCGATTGCGAGGCGTTGTCGATGATCGTACCAGGTGTTGAGGTAATGGAACTTGAATGGAGCACCAAGGTGGACCCCCTAGAAACTGGGCCGGCCCAGCCAGCCAGCCGGTACCGTCATCGACGAATGGCTCTTCAATAATTTGTAATTATGTATACATTGAGTCGATGACGAGTAGACTCCTTGGCTTATGTAGATAATCTCGATGGCTACGCTGTCATGAACTTACCCATTTGGGCGCGAGACATCCGGAGCTCCAGTTATATCCACTGGCGGGAAAACTACCAAGCTCAATCATGCACAAATCCAGCTCAAAGAAAGGCACAGAGTCTTGGCTTTTTTTTTCTTGCACATCTTTGATGTATTTTCTAATAAATCTATCGTAATTGGGCACAGTCTTTGTACTGCAAAAGCCTGCTCAGAAAACTGCGGGCCTGGCTCATGTCACATAGACGTCATCTACGTCATAGAATACTGCATACTAATGGGCGGGCCCCACGGCGGTCCAAAAAGCAGAGCATCAATTCAAATAAATTACCTCGCTTATTAAATTCAATAATTTTGGCAATTCTCTTCTTGGGAAATAAGAAATTATTTTGCTAAGCATCAATTATAGTGTCAAAATTGAACCAAGCAGGAAAAAGAATGCCTGGGGAAGTAATTAATAGGCCAAATACGGCGCCTTTACCTAGCCAATTGCTCGATGAGACATTGAATCTAGCGGCAACATTTCCTAGGATTTCTCCAGAAAACAGCCTTGCACAGTCGCGAGAGACTTTCACAACTATCGAGGCTGTGCAAAATAGCCCTCAACAGTGGCTAGACTTCAACATGCATGCTAGCGTGTGGCTCAGACTTGTTAAACTGTTGCCTGAGAACCACCAACTGTCACAACGAATGGCCAAAGTGGATCCGAGTTGCATTTGGCCTTGTTGCTCGTTATTATGTACTCTGACACCAACACAACCGCAATCCTGCAAAATCAAGTTATCTGGAATCATGGCGAGCAAAATAATTGTTACCTATGACCAAGTATGCCACGATCAAAACAGATGCATTTCTAGCGGGAAGCCTCAGCTGTAAGGCAACCGAATTTCGCTCGTTTCAAGCAAGAGAATAACGCGACGCCGAAAGGCCAGCTTTGACGCGACTTGATGGCCTCTCATCAAGGATTGCAGTCTATATAGATAGGGAGGATGTACAAAGGCATGGTTCGATTCAGCTAAAGTGCATCCTGGGCACAGCCAATTCTCTATCTAGTTGCTTCTCACATTTGCCAATGCACATCAAACATGGCATCTTTCTCAACTGATAAGATCTTTTAATCCAATTTTCAGGCTTTATAACATTCAAAATACATACAGTTCTGCTCATCGTTACAAAATGGCTTCTGAGTCGCAGAAGCCACTCCTCTCGTTCCGGCCCCCAGCAGCGGGAGACTCATCTCATGGGCAGAATTCGGGTCACTCACCGGACGACCCATCATCTACCTACACGGAACGCCGTCCTCGCGCTTAGAGTGCCAAGAATATCACGGGCAACTATAGGTTCACCACATTCGGATCATTGCGCCGGATCGACCTGGCTTTGGGCGGTCCGAACCGGATCCACAGAGGACCATCGGAGGCTATGCCAACGACATCTACGCACTGGCCAAGCGCCTGAAGCTCCACGAGTACACCGCCATCGGTGGAAGCGGTGGGGGACCCTACGTCTTGGCATGTGCAAAACATCTCAGGGCCCAAGATGGTCTCAGGGCGGTGGGGGTTGTCGCAAGCATGGCGCCATGGGAGTGTACGCTAAAGGACGTGAACTGGAACTCTAAATTAAGCTTCTATTTGGCCAAGTGGGCACCTGGAGTACTGGAATGGCTGTCAGGTCTTTCAGTGCCAGTTCCACAGAACCCACCAACCGGCCCGCTGGAGGACGTTGTGGCCGATGCCAAGCTTACTACCGAGAGAAGAGGATGGAGACCCTAGTCAAGGCGTTGAAGCCTCGTGATCGGGATACGATGGACAAGCCGGAAATCCTTAGGTACTTGTCGGACTTCGCTCGTTGAAAGATTTATACAGGGCTACTCTAGCTTTGCTCATGCGATGGCCTTATTTATTAACCCCTAGAGTTTCAACCTTGAGGACATCACCTTGGCCTCGCAACAAGGACTACCCCTGATTCTTATGTATGGCCGACGACAAGAGCGCGGTAACACACGTGGGTAGATGGGTTGCGGAGAGGATATCTGGAGCACAATATCACGAAGAGGAGAGAGAAATCCACTTGGCGCCCGGTCTCAAGTTTGTTGAGTGTTGCGAGGGGTTGCTGAAACGTAGTCAAAAATAAATACAAGTGTTGCTTGCGCGTCAATACGGGACAAGGTGGAGAAGATGTGATTTCAACACTCACTTCGAGAATATCACTTCCATACCTAGCAGCAACATATTAGACGGTCGGCATTGCATTAATATGATTCTATCAATATTCTGAGGGGTTTTTTATTCACTTCAAACGTGACTAGTCTCAAAAATCCCTTTTAGAATCAGAAGCAAGGGGTCAACAAATTTGGCAATGAGCGCTACAGGGTAAGGGCGGCGCCCAAACTACTTCGCAGTAACAGAAAAAAAACTTGGTTTAAAGTAAAGAAAAATTCATTTAGCTTCTATTTCAAAACGAATAACTAGTCGTTAAAATTTCCACCAAAGAAAATAAACATGCTCAAGTATTATAAAACGCCGCCGGACAAAGAAACCTTAAAAACGGTGATGGCCTGGTCGTGCAACCGTGTTACGTGTATTGCGCATCGTCCGTCTAGGCATATGTATGAAATGTTGTAGATCATGCTTTGTGTTGCCCACTGAGCCATGGCGATCGATGCGTCGCCACGGCTCACATCCTCATTACTTCAACCCCGCTGCTTCTGTTGTCTGGAGTCATTTCCCCTCCTCCTTTGGCCCGCCCTGACACGATTTCTGCGGAGCGCTCGTCTTGGCCATTTTTGGTTATAGTTTTCGCCTATTATTCCAGCTGTCCAGAAGCGGAACCCAGTGATAAGCAATACGAACAGAAAAAAAAAGGGGAGTAGCGACTGCCTCAAACGCCTCGGCTGCGCTTGCGAGGGAAGGCAATGATGCCACGGTGCTTCCCTCCGAGCGCGAGGGCATCGCGCGGTGAGCGTTGCCAAGTAACGCCACCACTCAGCCGTCTCTTGGCTCAAGTCAATTTTGATGATATCCAGCACCCAACCACTGGCACAACGTGTCCTGGCCCCTCACTCATCACTCATGTTCGGCATTAAAAATGCGCGTCGCCCAGCCTGTCAGACGCCCTCAGACACACCATCGCTCGACGTGCACGCCCTGGACGCGCTCCAGGACGTCAAAGTCAAGGCCGTCTTGACGGAACGCGACGATGACCATGTCGAAGTTTTTCTCGAGCGACTCCACAGTCCACTCGCTGTCGTCGAGACGAGCGATTTGAGGGACTGCCTC
Source organism: Calonectria multiphialidica (assembly GCA_020623665.1). Lineage (NCBI taxonomy): Eukaryota > Fungi > Ascomycota > Sordariomycetes > Hypocreales > Nectriaceae > Calonectria > Calonectria multiphialidica. The sequence continues at coordinate 154,675 of JAHVYC010000022.1, forward strand.
CTGCTTGACAAGAGGGTCAGCCCAGGCAACGTCGACTTTGTCCGTCAACACGAGGCTCTTGGCCAGCTCCAGACCGGGCGAGTTGGCGAGGTGCGACTGTCCGCGCTTGAAGCCGACACCGACTACGAGCACCCGAGGACGAACGCCATCGACGCCTGCGCTGTAGAGGCGGTCCACAGCACGCTGCGCAATCACTGATGGGCGAGCTGTCATCTTCTCCGACGCCGACTGGAGTAGAGGGAAGCTGCTGTTGGAGAGCAGGTACCATGGGTTGACCGGGATGCAGTGTCCGCCGACTCCTAGGCCAGGCGAGAAGGGCATGTAGCCAAAGGGCTTGGTGGAAGCAGCACGGCACACCTCGTAAGGGTCAATGTCGTGTCCAAGGCAGACGTCGGCCATCTCGTTGGCATAGGCAATGCACACCATGCGCTGGCAGTTTTCGTACAGCTTCATCATTTCGGCAACCTCGGGCCGTGATACTGGCACGACCTGGTCGAAGCTTTGGGAGTAGAGGCGGATGATGGCATTCAGTGAGCCTGGGACAACATCATCGAGACCAGACACAACCTTGGGGATGGAATGCGCTGGAGGCTCGACACGGCCAGGATCAACACGTTCAGGAGACATGCCCGCAAAGTATCCGCGTTCTTTGGCAAGAGGCCCAAGCAGGTCTCGGGTCATGCCAACAGCCACGGAGCTCTCGACAACGACTGTTGCGCCTCGGCGGGCGTAGAGACCTACGGCCGACAGGGCACTTCGGAGGTACGACGAGTCAATGGTCTTGTCTGGGAGCAGGAGGGTCGGCACAGAAATCAGGAAGTGAGTGGCATCAGCAAGGTCGCTGGCCTTTGAGGTAAATCGTGCTCTGCTGCCGGGAGCCTGGCTCTCTGCCAATTGCTTGGTTCGAGCTTCGGACACATCATAACCAAGCACATTATAATTATTCGAGAAGACGCTTACGAGATGCTCGCCGACATAACCGACGCCGATGACAGCAACAAGAGGCTCAGTAGTCTCGTCGATGACACCAACGGTTGGCTTGGGGAAGGCATCTTCGGCATCCGAAATCTCACTAGGAGGAGTGATATCGTAGTAGGTTCGGTCAGAGAAACTCCACGACTTGGGGTTCCCATCATGAGGAGTGATCAGGGGGAGCCCTGGAAGGGTCTGGGGGAGAATTTGGGCCATGGTAATAACGATTGACGAATGGCTGCTAACGAACGAGAAGGGAGCGTCGATGCTCGGAAATCAACGGGGGACCTCAGGGCAAGATAACCAGAGGTGGAAGAGCCGATGGCGGGTTTAAGAGTTTACTGGGGGTCCTAGTGACGCAGTGACTTCTTCGAGAGATGGCAATATCACTCAGAGACGGGGAACGACTCTGCGCTTTAACCCACTCCACGTCAGCATATTCGCCAAGCAGCGTGCAACAAGGAGAAGGGATTTTTTCCCCTTTCACTTGATGCCCACTCCAACAAGGCTTCAACCCGGATAGGGTAAGAACACCTCCCATGGGCGTGCGGATTAGAAAAAAAAGAAAGACTATTGCAAAAGCCGTCACATACGACCACGGCCGAGCAAGGGGAGGGCCTTTGCGCCGACCTCACAATGACGAGACGGCCCCCTGCGATCATCGGTTGAGCCCAGAACCCGCCACCTCGTAACTGGATTTGGACGACATGTCGAGCGTTCCTTCGGTTCGTGTTGGTAGCTTGTTTGGTAGCTGGATGCCACTCGCACGAATCACGGCGGTCCCAGCACGGCAGTGACCCTTGGACTGGCGTGCCTGCATCACTTTCGAGGCCACGCCGTGGTGGAAGTTTCACAGCACGGCGAGGCTGTACATGGAGTACATTACATGGACGCACCGGGACGAGGACCGGGGGTCGATACGGCACATACAGGACGATGGGATAACCTGACTAGCAGCGCGATGCATGTCTGGGATCACTCGGCGGCGGCTGAGGGAAATTGGCCCGCAATATTGATGGGGCAACTTCTTGAAGAGAGCAAGTTGAAATGAGTACTACGTATACAGGTGCTCCAGCTCGAGAAGCCTGGTGGTGATGGTCGGGGGTATTGGACGGTGGTCCCGCCTATGGATCTGCGGCCGGGATCTGGGCCAGGGGTGCCAGGATCGAGTGTGACTGGCTGGGAAAAGGCTTGAATCTAACCGAACAAAGGCATGCAATGTACCGGTACAAAGGCCATTCTGGCCGCCCCTCCATCTCGACCAGGCACACGTGGAGGGGAATATGCTTACCTGTGAGCGGCGACTTCGAGGGACGAAAATCCAGGCACGCAACCGCGCGCGGGCGCCATGTCAGCCAACGGCCACCAACGGAAAGCCACGAGCGCAGGCTCCAGGCAATAGATGGCCGCCACCACTGCACACTGCACGTCGGCCCCTGTCAGCATTGAATTTGAACGGAATCCCAGCCAACATGCGATCGGGATGTGCCATTGTCGCGGCCGTTCGCGCCGCATCACCGAAAGAGGCTGGTCGCACAGCAACAAGACGGGAGAGGTTACCTCGGGGGATGGTGTCATGCACTATGGATGAGATGCTGCTGCCCTGGCCCCCTCCATTTGCTCCCCTCTCTCTCCCTCTCTGACATGCAGCGCCGGTCCAGACAAAAGTATCATGGAAGACATGTTTCCGCACGATGCTGACGTCTAACACTTTGGCCGTGGGTCTCGCCAAGTCGGTTTGCAACTTGCTGACCGGGGTGGGTGCCATTGCTCCATTGCTCCATTGTTCGTGCAGCGCTGTGCATGGCATGGCATGCCAGGCCGCGGCTGGCTGGGCGTTCTCTCTTTGCAGCGTCTTGCACAACCAAGAAGGAAGAAAAAAAGGAAAAAAGTGGATGCAATACGAATGCGCCCCCCCTGCCACCAATTCACCCTGCATCGACACTCATCCTGGGACGGACCTGTTCGGCTTCTTTACCCAACCAAGAAGGAAAGGCACCACCGGTGGAGTGAGAATCGTTCCCTGCTCATAAACTCACGCGGATAGCGTACCCAACAACCCCGGCGATTTTCGCTTTGGGCCCGTCCGGGGGAGGGATCGAGATGACCCCCTGCCCTCTCTGTATTGGATTGGGATGTAGGACGAATATTTGGAACATTTCGAGGCCATTTCCGTGCCAACTTTGGCCAAGTTCACACAGCTGTCAGTGTCAGAAGAACGCATCGATGCAACTGCAGCCGAATGGCGAACCGTGGCTCTCTTTGCTATATTTACATTCAGGCTTGCATTGGTTGCATTCATTGATTGGCGCTATTAAACACACAATGACATATTGGCGCAAGACTCGGGTAACAACAACTATCATACCTTCCCCTTCCCCCTCTTCATCCGCCGATCACACCCCCGGCACCATGCTCGCAGCTCGGCGTAAGCATGAAAGCAATAGTGCTTAACACCACAAGGTCCTCAGGTTTGTTGGATCGTAAAACATGTGGTGATGGGCCTTGAAAACCCACACCGGCGCTCGGCAAAGCCATAATGGGGATCAGGCAGACGAGGATGGCTTGAGATGTCTTGCTGACCGGACGCCCATCAGGCTTGCCCCCCAGACCGCCTGGACAGCACACAACCTTGGCTTCCTTTTTTTTCTCGTGTTCAGCTGGCCGACCCATAACACGAGTTCCCCGGACCAATTTATGCTTTTCTTTTAAGTCTGTTTGTAGAGTAGATGCGGTCTAGTGTGTGCCCATGTAAATATAGGGTCTCTTGTCCTCCTTCATGACCCTCTCCCCAAGTCACTCGCTTTTCCCTCATCCTCGTCGTTCGTTTGTCTATTACCGGAATATTGTTCAGGTGTAGCAGCTATACAAGATGAAGACATTTGCGTCCACCACCCTCGCTTACTTGCTGCTCAATGCCGGCACCGCCCAGGCGGGACCGGCCTGGGGTTTGCTTTCGGCGAAACACGCTCTGCTGCAAGGCCGTGCTGCCGGCAACGAGTGTGGTGCTGGAATAGGGTCGTGCCCGTCCGGTTCCTGCTGCTCGGATAGCGGCTACTGTGGCACTGGGGGTGATTACTGCGGCGGATCCAGCTGTCAGTTAGAATACAGCGACTCCTGTGAGACTTTGTAAGGCTGACCTGGGACATTCTTTCATCATCTCGCGTCTCCATGACAAGGGGAGGGGTGGCAGCGGCTAACACGTCTGGAAATCTAGCTTTGGCCCCAGCGGAAGCAGCACCGAGAGCATCGCGCGGCCCAAGATTGGCAGCGTTCCATATGGTGCGTTTATCAGCGTCGATGCTGTGATCCCCTGACTGAAAACTGACACGGTATTTTACGAAAAATGACAGGCAGCCTCATCACCAAGTGTACCCAGTCTGGCGTCATTGCGCTGACCTTTGACGATGGGCCGTACACCTACACCAACGAAATCCTCGATCTCTTGGATGAGTACAATGTCAAGGCGACCTTCTTCATCGCCGGCAACAACAGGGGCAAGGGCCACATTGATGACTCCTCCCTGGAATGGACGTCCATGCTGCAGCGCATGTACGCTGCCAGTCATCATATTGCCAGCCACACCTGGACGCACCGCGACCTGAACCAGGTCAACAGCACCATCAAGAGGTCGGAGATGATCTACAACGAGATGGCCTTCCGCAACATCTTTGGGTGGTTCCCCACCTACATGCGTCCCCCTTACCTGGAGTGCAGCTCCGAGTCGGGCTGCCAGGCACTCATGTCTGAACTGGGCTACCATGTCATCAGCACCAACCTTGACACCAAGGACTGGGAGAACGACTCCCCCCAGCTGATCCAGGACTCCAAGGATAAGTTCTCCGCCGGAGTGTCCGAGACCCCGTCGAGCAACTCGTACATTGTGCTCGCGCACGATGTCCACGAGCAGACTGTCCACAACCTGACTGCCTACATGATCAAGACGGCACAGGACCGCGGCTACAAGCTCACGACGGTGGGCGAGTGCCTGGGCGACCCCGTCGAGAACTGGTACCGCTCAGCCCCCAAGGGCGGCTCCGGTTCGACCACGACGGCTCCGTCCAGCACCAAGACATCTTCCAGCACCAAGACAACATCCACGAGCAAGGCCACGTCGACCGGCGTCACCATCTCGCCCAACCAGCAGTGCGGTGGCAGCACGGGATACACATGCAAGGGATCCAGCTTCGGCAACTGCTGCTCCTTCTACGGCTATTGGTAAGCGATCCTGTCTGGCGGGAATGGTGTCAGCCTTGTGCATAACACGAGGACGGCATCTTCCTCGAAACCCCCACACATGCACACTAGCACACATACATGCGCACACACACACACACACACACACATGCACGCTCACATATACTGTACTGTATACACATGCACACCCTCACCCTCCCACTCCCCCTTTGGTCACTCGTCTTCTTTGGCCTTGTTTCTTGGTTCCTATTCCATCAGCCGCCCTTCTCCTTTTACCGGTTGCATTTTGCTAACGTCCTGTTTCTTTTTTTAAATTTGCAGTGGCAAGACTGACACTTACTGTGGCACCGGCTGCGACACCGATTTTGGCGAGTGCAACCCAACTTCGGATGGAGTGAGCGACTCGACAAACGGCCTCTGCGGGACCGACTTCAAGGCCACTTGCGCCAACTATGGCGACAAGACGTGCTGCTCGCAGTACGGATTCTGGTAAGCACCAAATCAATCCAGCGTCTACGCGGAGGCGAGGCGAGACAAGGGAAAAAGAAACACCCCCTCGGCTAACCAATTGACACCTGTAGCGGCAACAGCAGCACTCACTGTGGTACCGGCTGCCAGAGCGGCTTCGGAACGTGCAACTGAGACCGGCCGTCTCTAGTGGCCCTTGGCGCGCGCGTTCTGGCCCTCTAATTAGCTGTTTTGCGAACCATGGGCGGGTATGGCTTGCGGGAGCCATCCATTGTGGCGTAATTTCTTCTCTCACTCAATCTATCGGTCGGCCGCCATAAACAGGCATTGCACGGAGAAACGATTTTTGCGAGAGAAGAGAACAAGCCATTTTAATTAGTTTCTAATTGTCTAATGGGGAGGAAGAGGGGACGGGATCCGCTTGAGGGGAGAGAGCTGCTGCACACGTCGTATAGATGAGATACATAGAAAAGTGACGGAATAATATATATCAGCATTCGACGGATAAACTCTTCAGTAGTGGGATTTAAGCCTTTTATTTTCCCCGGTTTAGACTTTATTAACCCAAACCTGTCAAGGGAATAAATACGAGATGATGTGAAGAAGAAGAAGGTCCTAAAAAGTAAAAAGGGAGGGGCGGATCTTGGGGATTGTTGGTTTCAGATTTACAGATTTCCTTTTCGCTTGCGATCTGTCAGCTCCGCTCTCTCTCTCTTGCTCGCTCTCGTTTTGTCTTTCCGCTCTTAGGTCTTTGGGGCTAAAAGGAGGGGGGGGGGAGTGACCAAGCGGGAGTGGACAGGGGGACAAAGACAAGACAACCGTGCGGCCCAGCTTGTTTAGAACAAGGGCCATCCCGTTTCTCGTGGCACGTTATTCCCGCCGGGTGAGCCGGCCGGCGCAGGGGTTGCAGTCTTTGAATGGGGCCCTAAAGAAAAGGGAAGAGCAATTGGGGCATCAGTGGCGGCGGGCGGCTCCATCCCGTCCGTCTTTTTTGTTGGCCTTTGCTTTTTCTAGTTTGTCTTAAAAATCACCGACGGCTGTCTTTTGTTGGTCTCTCTCTTTTTTTTTCTTCCCTACCCGCGCTACATCTGCACGTTGACTGTGTGATTACATACGTCCCGCTCTTTTTTTCAGCTCAGCTCAATGCAAATGGACGGACGTGGACGAGACAAACAAACGCTCGATCGAGCCGAGCTAAGCTAAGGTCAGCTCGACAGGCCACTAGGTCTCACTTCAAGGGCCGGGAAGGAAAAAAAAAAAGTCCCAAAAAAAAGAATAAGAAAAAGAAAGAAAGAAAAAGTAAACGTCCGCGGAAGCTTGGGCCATGGGGTGAGATGGGGCACAACCAAGTATCGCTCGCACGCCTTCTACAAATCGGATGTATGATGCATCATGCTAAGCTGCAATAGCCTCACTAGTCACCTCGGATATAGGAGTATTGACAGGTAATCGCGTCACACAAACATAAACCGGAATTACCCAAGGGGGCCAGGCCAGGTCAGACCAGGCCTCAAGCTGATTCATCCATCCCGCTCTCTCCCCCGGTCCACTGCCGTCGTCGTCTACCAACCGACCTGGTCTTTGTTTTTTTAATTGATTTTCCCCCCCCTCACTCTAAGCGCAACACGCCATTCCGCGCAAGGGGGGCAACTCTTGGCTTTCTCGTAAAGAGGTGCGTTGTGCTGCTCGTGCTTCCACGTGTGTTGCAGTGACAAGTCTTGGCTCGTCTGCCCACGGTTCCCAAAATAGGGCTTGGACGCAGATCGGTGTGGAGTTTGACGGCCGCCATCAGCGAGAATCAGCTCTCTTCCCGCTCCACCATCCCCTGCCGCTTATTGACTTCGTTCCCCGTGGCGCGTGCATGCCCTTGATTTCCTTAATTCCTCAATACGCGCACACGCATCCACGGAGCCCACCTCCGCGCACACATACACGCAACCATGACGGGAGGCGACCCAGGAACCCAGCCAACCACCATCTTCCAGCGCCGTGGCCTGGCCGCTGCCGACTTCGAATTGGAGGTGTGGGGGATGAGGAACAAGAAGGAAAATTCTGTGCAAGGGCAGCCGCCCGTTGCCCGTCCCTTCTCCCCCCCCTCCCATTCCGTCCCCCTCCCCCTCTCCGGGTTCCGGGTGATTGCAAAGGATCGAGCGTGCGTGTACAGCACGCATGTACATTGTAGATGTGAAGATGTGGGTGTGTATGCGCCCATACCTGCGGGCAAGCTTGCTTGCACAAAAAAAAAAAAAAAAGAATTTACCCGCCAGCATCATGTATGTATGTAGGAACGAGAGCTGCAATGGTACGGTTCAGCGAATCGTGCAACTCAGCGGGACGGAAGGCGGAACAAGAGGTAGCAGATCCGAGAAAGGAATAAGCCGAGTGGTACGCTGCGGGACGCTTTTCCCCGACTTGCCCGCTTGATGGCATAACTCTTTGCATGAGCATATGGCATGGCATGTCTGGGCATGGCTGGGCATGAACAAAAGACCATTGAAAATGGTCAGTGTGTACAGACATACAGTACTAGACTGATCGTGTATGCAACTGGCCACCGGCGAGGCGAGGCAATAGTTAGCTCTGCTCGAAAAAAGGCACCATTCCCTACCATGATGCCGTCGACGCCCTTGTCTTGCATCTTGGCTGACGACAGTCGGCGTCTCGTCGCCCGCTTATACGTCCTCTCTTGGATGCAAGCTACTGTCCACCGCACTCTGTAACATGCTATTCCCATCTGCCGGTGGGGAGCCTCAACCAGTCTCCATCTGTTCAAGATGCCTGGGGGACCCCCCCAGATGGGATGTGTGGGCTGCTCTCGAGGGCACACGCGCGGAGGCGGGCGGTTGCATCTCACTCTACACCCCCGGCTGGTTGGTCGATGTGGCGTCCCAGTGGTGGGTGGACGGTCATTGGGACCTGAGAAAGCCATCCGCGGCGCCCAAGCTTACACTGTCGTACCGGTACATGGCCGACACGAACCCTTGTGCATGCCCGCTCTGCAAGGCCCAGGGATCCCATGCCATAGCCCATCCATCTCGGGCTCGGACGCCACAACTAGAATACTAGATGCTGACCACAGGGCAGGGCCGTTTACAGATCCACTATCACCTTTTTTCTGGCCAACGAGAGGCTCACCGGCCGGGCTGAGAGTGGACCTAGGCCTGCGTCTTCGGCCGAGTTGTCACCTCTTGGCGATAGCTGCCTTGCATCTCGCATCTGCCATCCTGGGCCAAGCGATGTCACCGTCTTGTTCATTGCGGTCCTTTGAGTCAGCAGCAAAAGCTGTCAGGAATAGAGTCTTTGTGAGTCTTGGGTAAACAAACAATCCCCCGAACGGAGGGCTGCAGAGTTGCATCGGGCGAGCTGACAGGCACTATTCCCTGAGCAACTGAACGATGTTCCGCCGATGCGGCACCACGCCAAGTTCAACGGATCATGGTAACATCGTCTCAAGGTCTTGGACTCTGATGCGCGCCCCCCTTGTGTCGATGAAGCTAACAAAAAAAAAAAAAAGCTGGAGTTGTCATTGCTGGTCCCGCAAACGTGCTTCTCCTGCTCACACCCCCCTGGTACCTTTTGATGGTCCATCATGAAGTTCTCCAAACCCCCCCTAGCCGCATCTTTGAGTCTAGACAGAATCGATAGGAAAAATCATTCAGCTGAATCATTTATCGAATTCCAATGTCCACTTGGCGCCCAGCCACAATTCTCTGACAACCAACTATTTACTGCACGGGTAATGAAGTTGAACATTTCGAATCCGGACATCTAATCACCAACCCCCACTGGGCTGAAAGAGTACGCGCGTATAGGTATGCCGATTTCCGATCCGCTCGTTCGATAACCTCCGGTGAGGCGTGCCCCAAAAAAAAGAGCAAACGGGGTACCCCGTTTTAGGCTAAGGAATCGAAGCTTTGTTTGATGGCTTGTTCGTCTAGTTCGGGAATTATGCGAGACGTAGCTTAGAGGCGAGGACGAACGGGGACCAGAGTATTGAAACGGGATAGTTGCACAGACTCGGATTGCTGCTTTTCCAATCGTGCGTCTCCGCCCAGCCTCTTTTCGGTGGCGATCCCTGCTCCTCTCGGTCAGATATTTCGCGAGGTCCCAAATAGTTCTCGTTATACCTTCTCGTTCGGCAGAAGCGAGCTGGGGGGGTTCCTGGGAATATGCGGTCAAAAAAAAAAAGGCGTTGCGGCGGTAGGTGTAGTCCACCACGTTGGCTGGACCGCATTGGTGATTAGTACAGCGCACCTCTGATCCTCCCTAGTCATCTCATGCTGCACATACCATCCCCAAAAGAATCGGCCCTTGGGCTTTATTGTCCGCAAGACCCGCTGAATAAACCCATGCTGTCCAACAGGCTGAATCAGCACACCCCGATCCCTGTCCCCACGCCGGTAGCTGGGCGAGAAAACAAAATGAATTTGGCTGACCGCAGGACCGAGGGGGCGTGTGCCATACTTGGTTGCTTTCTTGCCATCGCGGCGTCTACGGGTACCGACTGTTGGGTTTTTTGCCCCTTCCAGGATTGTCTGCCCTCCGTGGCGCGGGGGACAGCAGCGTGCGGCATTAGCCCCCTCCATCCCCCAGGTAGCTTCCAGACCGTACACCCCCTGGCATGGGAAGGGCTGTTCGTATTAGGCGGCCAAGAGTTGATGGGATGGGTGTGATGCGCTGTCGTGCTATGTGCCGGGGCCAATCTCCAGAGGACATGGCCATTGCTCAAGTCGACACAGATAGTTCTCGTTGAGGCGCCGCCGAAGCGGGGGCCTGGGATGTGCTTTTTTGCAAGGACCTTGCCTTGCATCAGCATCGTGAGCTCTTGGGCGAGGGCCAGAGAGAGGGCTGGTCCAGTACCCCGGAGAACGTGGTTGCTCCGCGCGCTTCCAGATCCTGCTATAGCTTCGCTCTTCCCCGGTTTCCCTTCCCTTTCCTCTTAGTTCTCCTCTGTGCCGCTCACCCCTTGTTGATCTGAGTAAGAATCGACCCTCGTCTGGCCTGAGGGCATCACCTTTCTCCCCCAGTCGTATATTGCGACCCTGCCCATCGTTTATTGATCCCGTCTGTCGTTATCGCCGTCCGTCGTTGGCTGTTGCGTCCTGGTTCCCGTCTGGCGCACACACAAAAAATATCCCATTCGCTTTTTTTTGTTTGCTCGACGCCCGCTGTGTCCACTCGCTTCGACATAAGCTGCCTTCGTTGCTGTGTCTTGAAGGGGCCGGACTTCAAGTTGCGGTAGATCTCTCCCTCCTGTCAAATATCGACACTTCGACCGCCTGGTCGACGCCATCGTCACAATGAACACTCCCCGGGTTCCAACTCCCCCCAACGGGGTCTCGGCTTCGTCGTCGTCTGAACGGGTCAACAGCGGCCCTTCATTTCCCTTCCCTCCCCGCCCCAGCGGGCACAACTCTCGAGATTCGGTAAATACTCCTTTTTCGGGTTCGTCAAAGGGTGCCTGAAGCTGTTGCTAACGTCAATTCAGTCTGTCATTCGAGGTATCAATGGCAGCTTTGCTCCAGGAGCTCAGACACCGCGCTCCGGCTACACCCACGCATCGTGGCTTTCGCAAGGCATCGACTCAAACCTGTCCTTCACCTCGTCCATCCAACAGGAAGAAGCCAAGCTGCGATGGGACTCGGACGAGGAGCTCAAGAAAATGTCCAAGGAGGTGCTCCGTATCCAGAAATGGGCACTGGTGAGCGGTCTAGCCATGATCAACGCCGCCCTCATCTATGTCGGATATGTTTACAGTGCCCAGGCACACTATTTCTTCCTGGTGCTGCTCAGCTCCAACACCATGCTCCAGGCTCTGATGTGTATCGCGATTTTCTGCCATTGGTTTATTACCCACGTCCTGTTGTTCTGGTGGAAACCCAAGGAAAACATCCCTGAACAGCCCGAGCGCATGGTGCTGTTGCTTCCCTGCTACAACGAGACCCACGAGGAACTGACCCGCTCGCTTGACTCTCTGGTTGCGCAAAAGAATATTGACGACCATCCTAGAGTCATCTTCATTGTCGTCGACGGTAATGTTCGTGGTCCCGGTATGGAAAAGACGACACAGGGCTACCTCCTCGAGGACATCCTGGAGCCTGGTCCTTCGCGCCACTTCGAAAATGGATACCGTGCCCGCGACGGCCTCTTCATGCCTGTCAAGACGCAAACCGGTTTCTATAAGGGCATTCCCTACATCTTTGTTGGTAAGCGGTACAACCAGGGTAAGCGTGACAGCTTGTGCTTTGCTCGATCGTTCCTGTATCACTTCCGCCAGCGATCCGAGGACATCGTTACCATGTTCAACAACGACCTCTTTGAGTACCTCGGCAACAACTTTGTCCAGGGCGGCGTGGACAATGTCGACTACCTGGTCGGCATGGACGCCGATACCGTCTTCGATGACTACTGTGTCTGGGAAATGCTTCGCGAGATCCGAAAGAACCCCAAGCTCGTCGGTGTCTGCGGTCACGTCTGTGTCGATTACGATGGCCACAACTGGGGCTATTGGTCGCTGTATCAGTCTGTCGAGTACTCCCAGACCCAGGGTCTCCGCCGCATGTTCCAGTCGCGCATCACGGGCAAGGTCAACTGTCTTCCGGGTTGTTGTCAGCTGATTCGCGTCGACGAGGCCACGTTCGGTGATGCTGTTCTCCGCGAGCGATTCGGTTACTGCCCCAAGCCCAACGACATCATGACCCAGCACATCATGGGCAACTACTCCGAGGACAGTATCCACGCGTCCATCATCTTCAGTCTGTTCCCGCACAAGCAAACGGCCCAGGCCCTCCGCGCCAAGGCGTTTACCATTGTTCCTCAGGACTGGAAGGTGTTCTTGTCGCAGCGAAAGCGTTGGGCGCTGGGCAGTATTTCCAACGAGTTCGTCATGATTTTCCGACCCGGCATCATCCTTATCGAGCGTCTGCAGTCCATCATCGCATGTGTCACGTGGGCCATCACGCCCTTCATCATTGCCGCGTTCGTGCAGCTCATCATCGCCTTTGCAAAGAGAGGCAGGGAGCTGATGACCAACCCTCTTTTCCTGGGGCTGATCTGTGTTTTATTCTTCCGCTACGTAAGTATTGGCCCTCCCTTCCCAGCGGCGCCTGAGCTCCCGCTAGAGCTGGAGTCTAGACTCAGCCGTGGCTGTGGGCCGCGCTATGCTAGGCGTGCTGTGGCTGACCTGAAAATCACTAGGTTTACTCGTTCTGCATTGGCTTCTGGCTGCCACGCAACAACCTCGAGCGAATGCAGTACTTTGTTGGTTTCTTCATGCACCTGTGCACGTCTCCTTTTATGAACATCATCATCTTGATCTACTCCCTCTTCCACTCAGACGACTTCAAGTGGGGAAAGACCCGCGAGGTCATCCGAGGCAACGACGAAAAGGACGGCGACGACGTTGGTGGCCGCGGCACGCATTAAGTTCACCGCTGCGGCGGTGTGTGGCTCGTCGCTGCGACTTGCTACTCTAGGCCTTGGCTATGGCCCAGGGCACATAATTTCTTTTGGACTGTCTAATTTTATGGCTTAATAGAGGGGCATGAGAAAGAAAAATTGAGGACTTGTTTGTTTGTTTTGGATATAAGCACGCATGGAATATTACCTATCATAACGTATTGTTAAATACTGAATTTTTTGCGCGGCGTAGGCCGCAACCAGCTATTGTCGATAGAGAAATTTATGAGCGCAAAGGCGCATTTCGATTCTATACTCTGTCCCCTATCTTCGTGTCCGGAAAGTTTTTTTTTCAGGTGGCCTCAGTTGGCGCTGACCGTGCAGCTGGGTGCCCCCCCTCCCCACAGTCCTCCACTTCAGCCAGCAAGCCACCCAACATACGTGGTGCCGAAAACCGGTTTTGCCAATCATAGCACCAGATTTGTTCCAGTTGTTTACATGGCGCTCCCCGCAAATGAGTCTATTTACCAATAAACTATTTTATACTTCCAATTCAGGTCAAGGGAATGCCTACGGCCAGCTGAAACCCCGTTACCCAAAAACGCTCGCGCTCAATCAGAGCCCTCCAGCGCTCTGGGCCTCCTTACCGCCATGTTGGTGGCAACGGCTCAGTGGGCCAGATCAGGCTTTATCTAGCGCCTCGTCGTCAGTTACAGCAGCTAATTGGATCGTCGGCGCATAAGCTTAAAAGCCCCTCAGCAAAAAGGCTTGGCCATGAAGTGGTTGGCAGTCCAAAATCTGCCCACTGATGACAAGCACAATTTTCCGCAAACAACTTGTCAAGCCAATGAATCAAGCCAATGAAGGATTCTTTTTCGAGTCACGAGGAAAAACAAATAATCAGCCAATGGTTACGGGTGCCCATGGATTGGGCGGCGTTGTGAAGGCCCATTGAGGCTGGTCTTGAGCGGATTAATAATTCTGAGCAGGTCCGTCCCCAGTGCCTGAACCTCTTTCATGGTGGACTAATCTTCTTCCGCCACCACACCAAAAAACAACGATATAAACCCATTTGCCGCCTTTATTAGCTCACTCCAGGTCGTATATGCATCTCTCGGCAAGCATCCCTCGATCGGCAGTGATGTGCAAGACGCGCCGCATCGACCAGAAAAGCCCTGAGCGACGGGCGGTTGTTAGCACAGGGATCGCCATCCAACAACATCCGGGCCGCCCGAGCCATGGCCATGCGTCTACAGCGCTGATCGCAACTTCTCAACGACAAAGGCCCTGCAAAGGCGCCGTGTTTGTACAGTTGCTGCGACGCCCAGCAGCGCACCTTACCCTCGCCCAGAATCCCCTGCCGGCGGATGCAGGCGTGGGTTCTCAGCACTTTAACTAGTTTACGATGCGTCCACTCTCCCTACAGCACAGCGAAACCTATGACTAATGCCATGGCCGAACCTCGTAGTGGTAGCGGAGTCAACTACAAGGGCTCGTCTCTCCAGTCCTTGTCGTGATCAGAAATCAAATCACGACTGCACTGCGCCGTAGGTCCAGTTTTTATCCTCGTCGATGAGCTGCCCGGTGTGGGCACACAGTATGTACATCATTGATGCAGACACACTCCATGGCCGATTTGGCGATTTTTACGAGTTATTCGTTGCCAAGGCTACATTTTGGCAAAGTAGGTGATTGATGTTGTGTACGCTGATCATGTGAATTCAGCGAGCTGCATGGCTCAGCCATGTCTCAAGCCCCAGTTGCACGTCTTAGAAACTAGCTAGCCACAGCTCCCTCTGATACCTAATTAGGCAATGGGTGTTTATAACCGACTCAGGCGTCTCCTCAATTTTTGAAGGAATAGATAGCATGTAAATCGTGAGAGAAATCTACAATTGCGCCGCACATCTCAGATCCGATCTGTAGCACTAAAGAGCACCAACTAAATTTGCCTTCCCGTTCGTGACAATAGCGGAGATTAATTAAGCTGACCAGGCGTGCGATCAACATTTAGCGGCTCCCCGGGCCCATCGTCCAAGCTCCATCATAGATTGACTTTCTTAGCACCGTCCTGCTAAGAATTGTTTCACGTTAGGTATTGAAACAAAACAGATGAAAAAAATAGTTCCCGTTTGAGATCCGGCCGAGAGCGCCCAGCGCCCCACTTCTCTCGGCCGTTGTCGCAACGAACAGCCCAAAGTCCGTTTGTTGCACAATGCCTCATTCTCCGGTGTTAGTCATCCGGAAACAGGTAAGAGGCATTCTGGGTTAACTGAACTAGGCCATTGCCGCATCGGCGTAATATTGGCGAGCCGGGTACACGCTGACGTGTGGCATGAGCCCAGGGTTGCCCTTGAGCTGACCGGGAGCAACAATCCCCTCACCCACACCCCTCTCGCTTGAACAGACGGTCATTGCGGTAGTGGTTGTTCGACGTGTCCATGGTACCGATTTCCTTCTGCACGTTCCCAGGGTCAGTTTCCCGCAGTCAAATATCACATCCCGGTAATCACCATCGATCCATGGTTAGATCTCTCCAAGCCTGATGCGCTGGCAATGCTACCGGATAATTTCCCTTTCCCCTGGTCCTGTGGCCTGTCCTCGGCTATGGCTTCTCAA
The DNA here is from genome assembly GCA_020623665.1 of Calonectria multiphialidica. Taxonomy (NCBI): domain Eukaryota; kingdom Fungi; phylum Ascomycota; class Sordariomycetes; order Hypocreales; family Nectriaceae; genus Calonectria; species Calonectria multiphialidica. The sequence goes on from JAHVYC010000022.1 coordinate 170,329, forward strand.
ACCGACCTGTTCCCGACTTCATGGAAGCGGCACAGACCTCCTGAAGGTGGCACAGAAAAGCCCTCTCGCAACACCACCATGATAGCCTCACGACGCACCTGACCACATGCAGACCATCTGAGCTCCCCGCAATGCGACCAACAGGGCAGTGCCCCTCCCCTCAGCCCTGAGAGCCTAGCTTAGGCTGCAAAGAATTCGCGTGCATTAGAAGTCATGGCCATTGGTCCCTCGTGCATGCCGTCGTTGATGCTGACCTCTTGCCGTTGGCCAAACTCGCGGCCATCGGCCCTTTGGGGGCCATCGCCGTCCGCAATGCCCCGAGCTAACCCTATCGTTCCTTGGAATTGTGACGTTCGCATGCAGGGTGAGGGCGAATGCCATTGCTCTGCTATGCTCTGTTATGTAGCCTCCCCGCATCGAAGAAGCTCACCGGCCCCCAACCACGCTCTTGGCCTTCTTAGAGTTACAGCAGGCAGGACATCAGATGACTCGCCGCCGCGCACAATGGCTGCCTCTCTGGATGAGCGAGAGTGGGACGAGCCGCATGCGCCGCAAGCAGAGCGTTCACAAAAGGAAACACCTTCGCCGGGCATAGATGCACGCCCTCGTCTCCTCTCGCACATTCTCAGCGACGTTGTATTTTGTCCCATTAGTCGTCCTCAACCCCAGAAGCGCTACCGACGAGACTATCGAAGAGAATGGGGTCAGTTACAGATGAGCCGCTTCCCCACTCCCTAGCGATTCGCCAAAACTTCCATGTCATCACACAAACCCTGTCGAGGGAACATACCACTTTCACCACAGTGGTTACGCTGGGGGATGCTGGCCCGACCGATTCTGTACAAACCGCAACCGATCATCATGAGGGTCCAGGGGGTCTCACTGACGCCCAGATTGGCGCCATAGTGGGTTCCGTCGTCGGCGTTTTCCTCCTTGCGCTTCTCGTCATCTGGTGCTGCTGCTGTCAGCATCCCCGACGCCCAGTGCGGCATAGTCGGCACAGCTATTCTAGTTACAGCAGTTCCTACATCGTCGACGACGAGTTTGTCCAGGCGTACCCCCCGAAAGAACAGCTTCGGCGACCACCGACTGCGTTCCAGCCAAACCCTCCCGGGTTGCAGCCCCGACCGCCGCCCCCGGTTGCTGAGCGCATACCCGGAGGCCCGAAGTTCCCTACCTACCGCGCCGTCTGGGTCGACAACCCCCGCAAGCCAAAGGCTGTGCCACATGTGCGCTGAGGGCCGTTTACACGTACATCTCGTGGGCTCCGCGGAAAGCCTGGTCCTACCGGATGGAGTTTGCCCGGGGAGTGGGGGATCCAGGTGCCGGGATAGACTCCCCATGTCCATTTTATTGTCTCTTCTCTTTTTTTTTTATGGGACTGGTAAGTACCAGTACGAGGGAATAGTTTTGCGAGTGCATCTGCAGCTCCATTTTGGCGCGTAACGGCTTACGCGGCTTCACGAGTGGAAAATTCTGACATGAAAGCTGATGCCGCTAAAGCGCGATGAAATTTCATTGAATAATGAATGATTATGAAGTAATGACTCGAAGAATTTACGACTAGTATGAGATAGAGATGTGCTGGTGCTAGTGGGATCTAGTGGTTTCCTAGTTTCGGTCTCTTACGGTGGAATGGGCTCTGCGTGGCGGCTCAGGATGGACTACATTCGTTACACTAGTAGCCTTTCATTATTGAGATACCAACATATTTAATAATTAAAGTCAATTCCTATTCTAACCCAATACGGATGAGCCAGAGTCTGATTGACTCTCACACATTGTATCTGCCATGCCCTATCAAATTACACATAGGAATCAACCAAATCCACAACAAAATTATGGAACGAAGAATAAAATCACTTGCAACTCAATAAAAACTCAAATTTTACGTGACAATTGTGCAAACAGGAAATCTTTTGAGCCAGCATAAAAAGGGCATGCGTTCATACGCGTTCATGCAACCAATCAACCTTCAGGTCAAGAAGTTACTCCTGAATCTGGACAGAAGTAACAGGAATCAGTTATTTAATTTATAATATCATTTAACATAATAGTGAGCAACTTTGTTGAGCAGATGCATTGATGAAATCATGACGTCAAAACACACTAACATAAACGCTGGAGATGATTCGTTGGTACAGTCAACTGCTCTTGTGTCAATTCCGATAAGCTATTTTTGCTACTTCTCATATACCATAAGATATTCAATCTGACCAATTTTCCCATGTTTGGGAGACCATTGTTATGGCCTATGCTCTTCTAAACCTTTCCCCCGGGTGCCTTTCCTAGGGCCATGCCAAACAAAGGTCAATTCAATCCAAGCATAGAGTTTCTTCAAAAAATATTGTTACATCATGACGAGTTCGCTTACGCGTATCGGCACTTGTCAAACGTACCCGCCTGCAAGCCTCAGCCGGCTTGCGCCCAACCACGGCTCATCCCGAAAGCCACGACGTCACTCGGTATCCTCGAAAGTCACTGGGTTTCGTTCTGTGATGTGAGTTGGTTGTTTACACGCACTCTTATTCATCACCTTTTTTAATCCCGTCCGCAAGTTCTCAGTTCCTCTATCGTGCGTGATATTCTTGAAAGGTGACGTTCCAGAGCTGAAGCCACTGTTTCGTATTCATGGAAAGGGATCACAAAACACTGCCTCAGTAAGCGTGTAGGACTTTGGAAGTACATGTAATGTAACCCGATTTCTTTCACGATATGCAACCCAACTCTCGGTTACTCCCGAAACGTGGCAGGTGGAGTTGTAGGTTCGTCATCATCGAACTAGCTTGGCATTCGTTCTAAATCCTACCTGCAAGGATGTAATAATACATTCCAATAGCCGACTACAAGGACACATGAACATGAACAACCCAATACAGAGACTTCATTGGTAAAATGTTGCAACTATTGTCGGAGCGCCATCAAAGGCAGCGGCCCAACGCAACATTTAAATATCAGGTTGACTTTTTTGTCACTTATAGACCTCTTGGGGGTCGTAGCTCCCGGAGGTCGGAAAATAGATATTGCCATCCTAAAATGCTGTATCAGAACTATATTGTACTTGATATAACTAGTGCAGTTTAATGCTCAGTTGTAACGGGAAACACCATGGTCTTAAAGACCCAAAACTTCCTTATAGTCTGTCTATTCATCCACCACCATTCTGAGAGGGGGGGGAACACACATATTCCCACTCTAATATCTTAGATTTTCACAGTATTCTTCTCAAAACTACTCGCTTCTTTGAGTGCTGGTATGCTCTAGCAATAGCCTCCATCACAGTTTACACTCAATCTCTTCGTAACCACCCGCATTCCATAGCTAGTTCAATCATTATATGACACTCTTTCCACTCGAAGAACAACTGTGCTCCTTTTCGGCGACCTCGCGTATTGACTGCCATTGTTCAAACCTTCGGGCCATTCCTCGCTTACTCCTGGGGTTAACGGTAGTAGTAGACCGAGCCGGAACTCCTTCCAAGCTCAAGGCGAATTGAGCCGCGGCTCTACCAGCAGTCTTTGTGTTTAGTGTCATGGCAGGCCAGTTGATGTTGTTAATATCATCACATGCCAAGTGGTAGCAGGGATCCGTGGTTGCGCTGGCGCCAGTGAAGATTCCGGAGGAGGGGATTCCAAGCTCAAGGAAAGCAACATAGTCGGAGGATGTGCCGAATGCACTTTTAAGCCGTTAGTTATAGCATGAAAAGATTTAACTCGACACTTACCGATATTCAGCGGGCGCTCCCTTCTCTTTGAGCCAGTTGAAAAGAATGTCTCCGCCGACCTTGTCTCCATCGCTGGTTGCTTGGACCGCATAGATGGGGTTGGGGGAACCGATCATATCGTAGTTAAAGTAAAATCGGATCTTGTCGGCCTCGCTTGGGCTCAAATTCTCACCGTAGTAAAGAGACCCAACAAGGCCGCTCCTATGTTCCATTAGTCAAGTCACTCTATGTACATAAATTTGGGTTGGGCTTACTCTTCAGCTCCCCACCATGCAAAGCGGACCTTGTTTGCATATCCGTCATACTTTGTAATTGACTTGGCAATTTCCAGTATGGCCGCAGTGCCACTGCCATCGTCGTTGATACCGGCCCCGGCTTGGACACTGTCGAGATGGGCACCGAGCATGACCACGTTGTTAGGATCACCCGCCTTAGTCTCGGAAATTATATTCCACGTCTCTCGTCGTTCGTTAATAGCGTCAACCAGTAAATTTACCTGGAGCTTTTGCTTGTTTGCAAGACGTTCTTGCCAGGCAGTGCCGACAGCCTGCCGAACGACACCAACCGGGACCAGCAGACCCAAGTTCTCTGCGGAGAGAGTAGCGCCAGGAATATTATCACCAGGCTGTCCATGAATTAGTACGGCAGCTAGGGCTCCACGAGTCTTGGCCAGCTTCAATTTGTCGGAGACTGAGCATACACCGCGCTTGACAAGGGCAATCTTTCCAGTGACGTCAATCCCTTCCCACTGATCCGCGTAGCATCCAGAACCACGAGTGTCATCGTTGGGAATAGCAACGAGTTCTGCAGTGACACCGTTTGGTGTGGGAGTAGCATGGTTATACATGAGGGTTGCCACAAAGACGTCCTCTCCATCTGGTCCACGAAGCCAAATATCTCGAGTTTGCGCAAATGTGTGGTTGAAAGGCTGGACAAAGGTATCGAGATATTGACCATACTCTCCCTGAAGCTTACCTAGTATATAGTCAAGGGAGGCCTTGTATCCAGGAAGACCATATGCACGGTTCCCACCATTATCCGTGGCGATTTTATATAAATCCGTAAGGGTCTTGTTGAGACTGCGATGGTCAAAATGGAATGCGTGAGATATCGAGACAATGAAACATACTTGGACTCCACAATGTCTCCCTCCACCAGACTAGGCGTCAACTGAACGCATGCTACTTCAGTAGCTAGCAAGGCTCCGTAGAGGATAGAGGAAGGCAACTTCATACTGCAGAATATTGCACCAAACACAGCGCGAGAGCACCTATTAAAAATAAAGGTAAAGAAATACAATGAGTTTTCAAGGTACGGCAGACGGATTTATATCTAACTTAACACAACATTCCCCAAGGACCCCTCGTATAAATTACTCAGCGCTGTTTGCAATACCCAGACATTTCATGACGATTTTGTGTCAACATTCAAGTTTGGCATGTTATTCCGCAAGAGGCAACTCAGCAACTTCCGTAGTTTCCCGGTAGACGACGCAGAAATGGAAGGTCGTACAACACGATAGTCTTGGCAAATGGCTTGACTGTAATGTGCATCTAGTGGCGTAACAATTATGAGCCCTCATTCGCCAAATCTGTGGTGATGCAATGTAATGCAGCCATCTAAACACAAGGGGTGAATAGGGACTATCTCAAACAAAGAAAGTGTTTACACTTTAATAGGGATTGTCGCCCAAATAGGCATTCACGGAGGGAAAAGCCGGGAATTGGCAACTTTGATGGGCTGCCTGAGTGGGGAGTTGGACTATTGTTTGAAATCTAGATGGGTCTCCAAAAGATCACTGATACGTGTTGGCGAGTCTATCCCGAAATAACGTACGAGTTGGGAAGATGAATTACATATGAGATAAAATTCGACTTCACTTGGAGATCAAATAAATGAATAAATAAAACATGTTGAGAACAAGTCTACAAAACTGACATGATGATTCTGCCTGTCTAGTTTGCAGACAAGCACGCCCTACCCTAGAGAATGAATGATGCTTGAAAAGAAGCATCTTGAAGTGGACATCTCAGAATGCCGATAGAATTAAATTAAGCTTACTTGGCTATTTAGAGTTGTTGGAGCTAGCTCATATTTGATGTTGTAACAAAATCGGTCCGTCATCTCCTTTCGGATTTATGGCGGTCCACGTTCCGCGCATGCACTTACCGGATGCATAAAACCAATGCGTCCCGCCCAGGGTTTTGTGTTGTGGCGTTTCCTTATCAGAGATAAGATAAGGAGATAGGGGATTGCCCACTCCGTTGTGACTCGGGGTCTCTCTCGGTGATTGACTCTGGTCATTATTACCTAATGAGCACTGGATTTTTCTCTCTCTTGTAACCCGAAATCCGACCTGCTCTTTTCGAAGTCATCTTATTCCATATTAGGCAGTAACTGACTCTGTCGCCATTGTTGAGTGGTCTGACGCAGTGCATGGGTATTGTGGCTGGATCGTTTGTCATTTAGCCGTGTGTAGTCTTGTCGGGGTCAAATAAAGGTGATAGTCAGGGAGATGCAGTAGATGCAGTAGATGCACATAATACCAAAAAGAGATTGGTCCCTGTCGGTTTTCGGCTTCGTTGCGAGAATGCATCCAGGGTCCAACTCTGTGCTCCATCACCGTGATCGGCTCTCGGTTTTGGTGCCAAAAGGGCCGTTGCTCGCCGCCTATTCGTCGGATTCGGATAGTCTCGGCATTGGCGGGGTAGAAAAGGTACTGCAAACGCAAAGCTTGTGCTTGTCCCGCCAAAACGTCACAAGCTGATTGATGGACCATGGCGGCGATTACACAAGAGACTCCGCCGTGGCGTGCTCCCTCTGACACCTGACCACCTTTATATAGCTACTTTTTCTTGCGACTTTCCTTTCAATCTCATCTTTCTGGGTCGCAGTTCACTTGTTCTGCTCGTGCCTAAAACCAAACCGCAACAATGGCGTCCCAGGTCCCTCACAACCCTCCTCGCGCCGCCACCGTGCTCTCGGCCACCGAACTTATCGGCAACACGCCTCTCGTACGACTCAACAAGGTGCCCCAATCCCTTGGAATCGAGTGCGATGTCTACGTCAAGACCGAGCTGTTCAGCACCGGTGGCAGCGTCAAGGACAGAATTGCCCTGCGCATGATTGAGGAGGCCGAGAAGAGCGGCAGGATTAAGCCTGGCGACACGCTGATTGAGCCCACCAGCGGTAATACGTGAGACTCTCCGCCAGGCAACATAAAAAAAATGGTTCTTTATTCAGACTGACTTTATTGCGCAGTGGTATCGGTCTCGCCCTTGTCGGCGCTATCAAGGGCTACAAGACCATCATCACCCTCCCCGAGAAGATGTCGGCCGAGAAGGTCTCCGTCCTCCGTGCGCTCGGCGCCACCATCATCCGCACTCCCACCCAGGCCGCCTGGGACAGCCCCGAGTCGCACATTGGTGTCGCCCGCCGCCTGGAGAAGGAGATCCCCAACGCCCACATTCTCGACCAGTACGGCAACCTCGACAACCCGCGCGCCCATGAGTTCGGCACCGCCGAGGAGATCTGGGAGCAGACGGGCGGCAAGATCGAGGCCGTTGTCGCCGGCGCCGGTACTGGTGGCACCATCACCGGTATTGCTCGGGGACTGAAGAAGCACAACAAGGACATCAAGGTCATCGCTGCCGACCCCCAGGGCAGTATTCTTGCCCTGCCCGAGAGCCTGAACAAGGAGCACGAGAACGAGCCCTACAAGGTGGAGGGTATTGGCTACGACTTTATCCCCGATGTCCTCGACCGCGAAATCGTCGACAAGTGGTACAAGACCGATGACCAGCAGTCGTTCTATCTTGCCAGGAGGCTCATCTCCGAGGAGGGTCTTCTTGTTGGTGGCAGCTCTGGTTCCGCCATGGCCGCCATGCTGCTCGCGGTCAAGGACTACGGATTCAAGAAGGGCGACGTCGTCGTCGTCGTGCTCCCCGACAGCATCCGCAGCTACCTGTCCAAGTTTGCCGACGACGATTGGCTTGCCGCCAACAACCTCCTGCCCGTCAACGGCCTGGAGTCGACTGTCCAGGAGAAGAAGTCGGCCGACCCCTACGATGGCGCTACCATTGCGTCTCTGCGCCTGAAGCCTGTCACATCGATCGGCGCCACTGCCACTTGCTCTGAGGCCATTGAGACAATGCGAGACAAGGGCTTCGACCAGCTCCCAGTTCTCTCCGAGTCTGCCAACAAGCTGGTCGGCCTCGTCACCCTCGGCAACCTGCTGAGCTACATCTCCCGCGGACGCGCCACGGGCCAGAGCGCCGTCAAGGACGTCATGTTTGACTTTGCGCGCTTCGACGAGATCGTCACCGACCCCCGCGAGATCGGCGCCGCAAAGGTCGGCAAGAGGAGGAACTTTGTCGAAATCACCATCGACACGCCCCTCACCACCCTCAGCAAGTTCTTCGAGTGGAACAGCGCCGCCGTGGTCACAGAGAGGACCGGAGATGCCAAATCCCTGTCCAAGCCCGTTGCGGTCGTGACCAAGGTGGACCTGCTCACCTGGTTGGTGAATAAGAAGCTGTAAATAGGCCTCGCGAGAGGACGGAACGAGTACTCATGTGTTCAACGACATTAACGTCTGGCGTTCCTAGGGTTTAGATAGAGAATACGAGGACTTCACGGCATGTTGGGTATAGAATGGAATCAAGGAAAGACCATGCATCATAGGTAGACTCAACATCTACAGGACAGTCCACGGAACATTATATTTGAAAGAATTAAGTTTCATAATTAATAACAATATATCCACTCAAGCCCCAAAATTTTATTCGCCGATCGTGAATCATGTCGCGCCATACAGCCCAGGGCATTAGATTCTCTGAGCAATCCACCACCACCACTTGTCGGCGCCGGGGCCATCGTGTGAGACGCTGCCGGGGGCGACATCGACGTCAATGTCAAACTCCTGGAGCTGGCTGAAGGTGAACTTGGATGAACCGTACTCTCCCAACCAGGAATCCTGCTCCTCGGAGCCGATGTCGTCGGTACCCACACCCGAGTCTAGAAGACCCTTGCTCTTGGAAGCTCGGATTCTTGAGAGCTCGGCCTCGAGGCTGGACTTGACCATGGTGGAGGGGAGGGCGGTGAAGAGGTCCATCTTGTTGGCGGCGATGAGAATGGGGATCGAGACCTTGGCCTTCGTGTTGGTGGCCTTCTTCTGGAGGAAGAGCAGGACGTCGTAGAGATAGGCGGCGGTGGAGGCCAGGATTTCCTGTTCGCCGAGAGCGGCGGCATCGACCATGAAGATGACAGCTTTGAGCTTTTCAGTGCCGCTCAGCTTGTCCATGGCCGAGTTGCGGAGCTTGGCGTGGCCAGGGGTGTCGATGAGCAGGAACTTGGTGTAGGTGCCGTCGGACTCATCGTGGTTGCGGTACGAGTGCTTGTTCCGCGAGTCGGTGGAGGCGTTGAGCTCGATGGAGTGGGAGACTTGCGAAGTGTGCGTCTCGGTGCTGGTGTCGCCGCGCTCGTACAGCGTCAGGAGAGACGTCTTCCCGACGTTGGGGGGGCCGATGAGGAGGACCGAGGGCGCAACGGTGTAGGTGCGCGAGGACGAGAGGATGATGTGGAGGAGAATTGGCATGCCGAGGATAATGAGGGCGCCAATGAGGATGGTGGGCAGCGAGGGCGTCATGATGGCCTCGACGATTTCGACAAACGAACCCATGATGGCTTGATGTGGCGGCTGCTGGTGCGCGCCCGACGAGATTGGTGGTTTGCTGGTGGCCTGGAAGGCTTGAGAGGGGCAGGAAGAGGACAGCTCACGAAGAAAAAGCCGTTGCCAAACCCATCAATTCGTGCGGTGAGCCAGGGTTGTTCGCTTGGAGTAACATCCAATTTCTTCAACGGTCGGAAGTCTGCGATGCCGTGCAGAACGATTATCTGGCCAGCCCACCCAGGGACCCAGGGCCCAGAGACCCAGAGGCACGGCAGAGCTCCTGCAACCGGCCAGAATCCCTGGGAATGCGCCACACCAGGCCGCGCGCCACGCAGATTCCGCCACGGTGCACGTGAGCGGTCTACCGCTTCTTCCAGTGCCTGCGCAGGAGGCCAGCCCCAAGCCACAGGGGTCCCCTGAAATGGCAGTTGGGACTGGCCTCCTGCTAAGCTAGTTCTGGAAAGGGCAGTGCTCAGCCGCGCTCGGCATCACGGCTTCGATAATACGTAGGCTACTCCACGCGCCTCCTCTGCAAAATTACCAATTATTCGGGTCAGCATTTTACGAAGGCCTGCTCCGCCCCTGCGTTTGTGGATTCGACATGATTGCGTTGTAGACGGCATATTTTATGCTTCTCATCCTTTGAACCCCCCCTACATCTGTTTCTCGACATCACCTCTGCTCGCCTGTCCACGATCTAGTCCGTCTCGCTTCGTCGATCCTCGCCGACCCCTGGCCCATTGTCGTGATGGGAAGCATCACTCCCGCCAGCAGCATGTCGGCTGCCTCGGGAGCGCCGAATCAGCCTGCGATAAAGGCAAATACTGCTGCGCCCAAGCTCAACAGCGAGCTGGAGATGGGGAGCCTCCCCAGCGACGCCCCCGCTCCGCAGGATGATATCATGCAGATTGCCCGGATAGGGGACGTCCCAGCCATGGAGAAGCTGTTCGAGTCTGGCGAGTATGACGCTACATATACCGATGACGAAGGAATCACGCCGCTGCACGTAAGCGATCCTGCCGTCTCCATCCGATGCGGGATGGAAGCCTCTTTTGAATATCCAAACTGACCCGGTTCGTCCAGTGGGCTGCCATCAACAACCAGTATGCCATGTGCAAATTCCTCATCGAGCACGGCGCCGAGATCAACAAGAAGGGCGGTGACTCCATTGCGACACCGCTCCAATGGGCTGCCCAGCGATGCCATTACTACACAGTCAACCTGCTGCTCCAGAACGGCGCCGACCCTCTCATCACCGATGCCCAGGGCTACAACACGCTTCACATCTCGACCTTCAACGGCAACGTGCTCCTCATTGTCCTGCTGCTCCACCAAGGGATCCCCGTCGACGTTCTCGACAGCTATGGCCACACTGCTTTGATGTGGTCCGCATACAAGGGCTTCCCTCAATGCGTCGACATCTTCCTGCGATGGGGCGCCAGCGTCCATGCCACTGACGAGCAAGGCTTCACGGCTCTGCACTGGGCCTTGGTCAAGGGCAACCCGGGATGCATCCTAAAACTTATCGAGTATGGGGCAGACCGATTTGCCAAGACACAGACTGGCAAGACACCCGCCGTCACCGCGAGCGAGCTCAACACCCAGTCTGCGTGGCATCGTGCGCTTCGGGAATGTGGCTTTGATGAGGACGGCCACCCCGCAGTTCCTGCCTGGCCCGGCGCAAGCTATTTCTTGAAGGACAAGAGAGCTTTCGTGACGCGGTTCTTGTTCTTCTGGCCTTTCCTGCTTGTGTGGTCAGCATTGATGGTCTTGTCGCATATGCCAGTGTTCCTCGGCGCGCCCCTGGCATTAGGATGTGTCTACGGCATCCAATGGTGTGCGCAACAGGTTCTGGAGTATGCGCCTTCAGATATGCGCCACTTCCACAAGACTGTTGGTATCCCCGGTTCCCTCCATGTCGATTACCGCTAACAATTGATAGCCTTGGTTGGCAGGAATCTTTTCCGCCACGCTGTTTTTCACTGGTGCTAACTGGTTGACCAACGTTTTCTGGGCTACGTCCATGTATGCTGCCGAGGGTCAATCCCATACTTTGCTCAACGTTGTCTTCGCTACATTCTTCAGTCTTACGGCGTATTTCTATATCGCCAGCATGCGATACGACCCTGGATTCGTCCCCAAGATGAACGGTATTGCGGAGCAGAAGGCTGTCATTGATGATCTACTCGGAGAGTGGAAGTTTGACGAGACCAACTTCTGTGTCACCTGCATGATTCGCACACCTCTGCGAAGCAAGCACTGCCGCCGATGCCAGCGATGTGTTGCAAAGCATGACCAGTAAGTTCTCTGACTTTTGAGAGCCAGCGGAGGGTACTAACAGAGAATTAGCCATTGCCCCTGGGTCCACAACTGCGTTGGAATCAACAACCACCGTCATTTCTTCTTCTACATCATTACGCTTTCCTTTGGAATTATTTCTTATGATGGATTGCTTTACTATTGTAAGTCATCCGCAGCCTATCCAAGCGCCCTCACGCTAACAACCACTTCAGATCTGAACAGCGTTTCTCAGAATGCCTCAGACTCGTGCAACCTTTTGAGCCCCAGCCTCTGCAAGATTATCAACGCCGACCCTTACACGGCACTTTTGGGCGTGTGGATCACGCTCCAGCTCCTCTGGGTTACCATGCTCTTGTTCACGCAATTCTTCCAGGTCTCCCAGGCCATGACGACCTATGAGAACATGTATGGCGTGCGAGACGGCAGCGCCACCACCGCATTCACCTCTACGGGCACGCCTCTCGATCCCAACCACCCGTCCCTGTCTGCCCCTACTGCCCAGGGCGGCCACAACCACAAACACAAGCAGGGATTGCTCAAGTCCTGGAGCCGTCTTCTTGGCGTTGACCCCTTCATTGAGACCATCACTGGCAGGGGAGCTGCTTCCACGAAGAACAAGCGCAAGAAGAAGAACCCCTACAGCAGAGGCTGTGTGTCCAACTGCAAGGACTTCTGGTGTGATCCTGCCCCCGTCTTCGGTCCAAGGGAGAATGGAGCAGCTGTCCTTGGTGGCGAGAAGATCGACTACACTGCCATGTACGAGAGTCCGACGCTGATGCAGCTCACCGGGAGACGCGAGCGCGGCGGCTACGAAGCTGTGGGCACTGAAGACGTCTAAGATGCTGCTCTTTGTCTAGAAAGGTAAATGACAAGCGAACGGAGAATGACCTCCGATGAATATGACGGCCTGTATGAAACTGGATTTGATAATAGGGAAGACGTCTCGATGGGCATCAGAAAAGCGTTGCAAGGATGAACAAAGCAAAGCTTGCGAATGCATTTGGCGTGAGCGGCTGGGTAGATGATGCAGACGGGGAATGGTTTAAGCTGTACAATGACACGCCATGTAATATTAATCTTATGACCCCGACAAGGAGCAATGGTTGTTGTTTGAGTGTGACTTGGGATACAGAAATGCAAACATGCTTGTGGTTGATTGTACTAGTTTGTGTTCTGTTGGCGTGAACTATTTATCTGATGTTATTTTTTTTAAACCCCTCTTTCATGAAATTCAACTTTGGTGAGAAGGACGCAGTGAGCCGCAGGTCAGTGGTCAAAATAGCCAGTGTATTATCAAGACTAACCTGCATTTCATTCAAGCATGCGGAGTTGCAGGAACTCCTTGATGGACTCGGCTCTAGTGCAAACTCTCCAAAGGACTGTGCTAGCCAGTCACCTCCGCTCTGGGTCTCACTCTCTTGAGACGGACATTTGCGTGGAGCTTAGGTCCTGGGCGCTGGAAGTGGTGCTCCGCCGATAATGATATATCACACCCGCCTGCTGCTCCGTTCGTCCATTGAGTCACGGGTACATGAGGGCGCCCATGGCGATTCGGTCCGTATATACGGTAGTCTTCTGGCCTGAAGACCTTTATTGCCGTAGTGCGAGATTGTGGTTGCTTCGGAGATTGTCACGGGGATGGCTGAGCGATTATGGGAATATTGGTAAGATGAAACACAACGGCCATTGGAGGGGAAAGCGTTTTGTGAAAGAAGCAATGTGCAAAGAGCACGCCACAAAAACGGCGGAGACTTTAACTATTTAGGAGGAAAACCGGTGGCTTCGGTTGCGAGAGCTGGCGTTGACTAGTATGGGATGGCCCTCATGATCTGATCTGACCAGTTTTTTTTTTTTTTTTTACCTTACCTGCGTTGGCCTGGCCGAGGCCGGATCAAAGGCGCCTCGATCTGTGGCTTTTTAATGGCGTTTGTCAAACATTAACTCTTGGACCAAGCGTCTTTTGAAGCTACATTATTACATGAACCATGATCTGTAGACAGAGCCAATGCAGCAGCGTACGTCCTATCTTACATGTCGTCCGTCCATCGCACAGATAACCCCTGCCCACCCCAATTTAATGGGGACCTGGGAATGAAGGGACGGACGTGACTGACGCGCGTTAGGGATTCTCCCATGGCCGCGGCAATCATACAAGGGAAGGGGAGGGGGGGATCTGATCCCGCAACCATCGTCGCCGGCCTTGATAAACCGTTGTCAAAGGCAAGGAGCCGGATTGCCTATTGAGACGGATGGGTGGGGGGTTGGCAGCCAGGGACACGGACAGAGCATGGGGGGTCGAGATGACCTCTCACATTGGGATTCGACTACAACTGGCAGATTGGTTGGGCTGAAAATAGGCACACAGAGGCAATGTAACCCTTAGATTCTTCAGCGCAAGGGGCCATGTCGTTGGGCTTTTGACTTTTGGGTGAAGGATACGACTGTGGCTTTGTTCTCGATCAGATATTGGCTAGACTCGCCGCAATGCCCTCACTCGCAGTTTCGGCTAACACAAGGTGAGCAACGACGTGCTTTGCGCAACCGTCACGGGACCACACTCGTTAACGCCATTCCCGACGCCTCCGAGCGTAAAAGAGCTCACCAGGAACAAGCGTAGTTAAATGCCGAAGTGTACCTTGCATGCGTATATGAGTGTGTGTCTGTGTGCGTGGGAGGGTGCTTCGTCCGCTCCCATCTAGTGACCGAAGTCAAGGCGCACTCTGATCTCTTGGGGAAAGGTCTGGATGCAGATTTTGCTTTTTAATCATGCCGTGGCTTGTCGCGCCTTGTAAATCGCCTGATCGTGGGGACCAAGGCTCAGCAGCCGAGGGCGAGTTGAGCTTCTCACTGGCGCAGCTCTGGGAAAGTTGGGGGGCGGAGAGGAAAAGGGAAAAGAAAAGAGAAAGAAAAAAAAGCAAGGATGACCCGCCTTATCGCGATTGCTTCTTACTGGGTGTTTCGCCGCTGGGCCACGTTACAGGCACTCAGCTGGGGCGATCTGAGGCAACGGTAAAACTTGGGACTTCATGCCCTTTGGGGGTGCAAGCCACCTACGACTCTGTTGTGTCAGCAGTTGCCAGCCAGGACGTCTTGTCCATGTCCTTGATGGTGCCCAGGTCCAGGTCGCTAATTGCATGCAGAGCCGTTGGTTGATGTGCATCCCAAGTTGCCGCTCTGAGCAAGCTCACTCGTTAATTCCCGTCCGGCACAGCTCGATTTTGTGGGGGTTCCGTCCAGGAACGGTGCAGGAAGCCTCCACGTCGACCGGAATTGTGCAGCTTGTCGTGCTGGCTCCATGACGATGTGCGGATGTACGTACGTACGTATGTATGTAAGTATGGCGAGAGGTTGGCCCGTCCGAATACGTAACCGCCGTGCCGTGCCCGTCTGCTCTGCCCCGAAGAGGCGGCGTTGGGAAATTTGCTTGCTGACCGCCGCCAACGGGGAATAACCGCATTTAGACAGAGTTGACGGCAACGCCTCTGTGTGTGTCAATCGTGGTGTAGGCCGGCAGGGATGTTGCTCTGCGTCGAGCCCCAGTTTAACTAAACTACGGGCCCTATTGAAGAAAATCGTCGTCAACCTTACCGAGTCAGCCACGCGCCGAATCGACAAAAAAGCAACAAGACCCAACAACTCACGGAAGCCACGTTCGTACCCTCGGGGCAATTGCTAATTTGCTCACTGGATGTACATGTATTTATCGTCTCATTATTACATACGGCATGCATGCTATGACAGAACCCAAGACAAGGAAAGAAAAAAATTATTGGATCTCCGACGCGAGCTTGTTGAAGAGGCTCCGGTTGCACAGACGCACGGGTTCGTCCTCATCCAAGCGGATACTGCAAGTGCGGAATCCGGGCGTTTATCGTTCCAAGAAGCTATCCCGGGAGACCCCGGATTCGCGTACTGCTCAACCCAAGACCCCGGGAAACGCCATTTTCTTTTTTGCACTTTGATGAATGATCAGTGATGGGGCCTTCCCTCCCTTTGAAGATCAGCGCCGTCTAAATCACCCCATTTTCGGGTTTAGGCCTCGGGCCGCCGTCCACCTGCTTGATCTCGGAAACAAGAGAAAGTATTTGCTCATGGAGGAGGGGCGTGGGGAAAGAGTAAAGACGCAAACTAGGAGGGGAAAAAAATAAGAATACATAACAAAAAACAAGAAAAGCTACGGCGGCATAATGTATAAAATGGGAAAAAAGAAATTTCTGACGAGTAGCGCTGGTATCGTCGTTTCCGATAAGACACCCACGACTCCAGCCCGTGGCCCCGGTTCATCGCCGAAGGGTTTATCCCAGCCGACGGTTACCTAATCGGGCTCGCAGGTGAATGGGAATGCCGCGGCCGAAGACGTACATGGCATCGATGACTTGTCCTCGAGTTGCCGTCTCGAGTTGCACCAGCGGAAGTGGAACAATTCGTTGGCGGAACTAATTGCATAGACCCCTCGTCGATCCTCCGCATTGACGACAGAGTTTGATGTAGTCCCTGCCGTATAACAATGCCTGCCACAAAAGCTGCACGCTCGTAAAGAGTCTAAATGAGGAACCGGCCCTGGCCGACAGGGCCTGGGAAAGAGATTTCTTATCCCGAGTCGTATTGTCCCAGGGATGACAGAGCCAAGATCCAGAGTGCAACTCTCCACAGCCTGGCAATCGGCGCGCTGGATCAGCTTGACCCCGGTCAAATCCCACTCCGATGGAACGTCGAGATATCATAGGACGAAGAAGCTGCGCTCGATAAATGACATGTCTACCACACAACCGTTACATAGTTACAATCCATTGAGAGCTCAATCAAGCTGTAACGCCCTTGGCTGGGTATAATGGTGTCATTGGCACAGACTTCCTTTTTTCCCTGATACCTTTCTTTTCTTCTTTTGCCTCCCCCCTTCTCCAGTCGCCATGTGAGATGTGACGCATATGCTCACAAAGCACCTCGCAGCCTCTTCATCCAATCCCTGTGGAGCCCCGGCCGCCGGCGAGGGGCGGATACCCAGGACCGGGGGTCGAGGATCCCGAGACCACCTGTCTGCCGAACCTGCGTCCCGCCGACCAAGCGAGGAGACAGTCCACGCCACAGCCGTGTCTGGGCTGGAAGAAGTTTCTTTCCCAGGGCACCCATCCCCACGCAGAGAGCATGGACTTGGCACCGGAGGGGCGCTGCTGCTGCTGCAGGGTCCCTGGCCACCCTTTCTCCTGCCAACGCCGCGCAGGGCTTGGACGCATGCTGATGGAGGGGAGTGGAGGGACGGGGGGCAGCAGTCAGCCACCCACGGAGAAGCATTATGAAAGTTGCTTTTTCGTTTTTTGTCTGTGAGCGAAGCTGTCACTTTTCCCCGTCCCTGGGGAGAGCAGCAAGAGGGCGGCCCCGTAACCGCGAGCCTGGAAAGTCGAA
Source organism: Calonectria multiphialidica (assembly GCA_020623665.1). Taxonomy (NCBI): domain Eukaryota; kingdom Fungi; phylum Ascomycota; class Sordariomycetes; order Hypocreales; family Nectriaceae; genus Calonectria; species Calonectria multiphialidica. The sequence continues at coordinate 187,428 of JAHVYC010000022.1, forward strand.
CGATGTTTTTTACCCTCCGGGTCTGGAGCCCCGGCCCTGGCCGTCCCTCGATGGGGACCGCGGGTGCATCTCTGCCTCGCCGCGCATCCCTCTGGGTCAGTTGGCCGAACCCCAGCTCGGAAAGCTCCAGCTCGTCGGGGACAGCAGGATTTCATTGCCCTTACAATACGGAAGGATGGTATTGTGGAACCTGTATTTGCGGTTTGTCCCTCTCTTTTCTTTTCTTTTTTGTGGTTTTCATTTTTTTTAGTCTTTAAGCAATGGGGAGCCCCGATATCGTCTCAACCGGCCCGTTCCCATCATCGCCCAGTCCATGTAATATAATAGCACCCGTCGACTCCCCTCCCATGCGAAGGCTACTTGAGAGGCTTGGCCAAGTCCACCGTTAGCAGAAGAAGTCGTCTTAGCGACAAACCGACTCAACGTTTCTTCGACCGGCCCGTCGCTATCAGTCACCATGGCTCCCACATACTTGATGGATGTACCTCCAGGCGAGGTGCGGACGAAGACCAACCCCCCGAGCAGCGCCGGGGAAGTTATTCCCACCGGTGTTGCGCTTACTACGCTTGCATTCATTGCCGTTTGCCTACGACTTTTTACGAGAAAATATGTGGTTAAGAGCGTGTTTGGTCTTGATGATTGTGAGTGTACTTGAGAGTCACAGTGGGTTGGCCTACTAACATGTTGCAGACATGTGTTTATGTGCTCTGATGTTTGCCATTATATTTCTTGGACTCAATATACACAGTATGTATTCACTGGATGCAGGCATTGCTCCTGACTTATTCTAACAATTTCATCGTAGTGGTCAACCTTGGCGCTGGGTTACACGGGTGGGATATCCTATGGGATGTGTTTACTCCTCACTTTTGGCAGGTAAGAGCACATCCAGGCTTCTCAAATCCATCTCGAAGATTTAATCACTAACAAAAACCAGACTTCCATTGGATCCATCATCATCTACGCCGTTTCCATTGCCTTTTCCAAACTCTCAGTCCTTGGTTTCCTGCTGCGAATCTCACCAGATAGGGGGATGAGACGCGCAATCTATTCGCTGATTACGCTCGTCTGCATTTATACACTGGTATACACTTTCCTCATGGTATTCCGATGCCGACCGGTTACATCAGGCTGGGACCCGACCATCAAGGGTAAATGTGTGGACAGCCTCGTGCCGATGTTGACCCTCAGTATCGCCAATATTGTCATTGACGTTCTGATCCTGCTCCTCCCCATCAAGATTGTCATACAACTACAGATTCCCCTGCGCCAAAAGCTTTCTCTTGCATTGCTCTTTGCCACTGGTGGCTTGTAAGTTCTTTCCTGCTCCCTGTACAAGAATTGGCTAACTTCTATTCAGTGTCTGCATAGCAGCTATTAAACGAACCGTCATCGTCGTACCGCTCATCGCTTCCCATGATTATACATGGGATGTTCCGGAACTGCTTATCTGGAGCTTCATTGAAGTTGCAGCAGGCATTATCTGTGCATCCATTCCCGCCCTGAAGCCCTTTTGCATGCGATTCCTCCCATTCTTGTTCTCGAACCGAAATCGTCCCTCACAGGACAAAACCCACTCCTCGAAGAGACACTCTCACAGTACGGACAAAAAAATGCGGAGCAGAGTCCCTTACGGACACACTTCCGGTATCCACAGCATCGACAAAGTCTCAGAGAGTACAGTTCAGGATGATGAAGCAAGACTATGGACTTTGAGAAGTAGCGATAAGAGCTGCGATCTCAAGGGCAAGGATGTAGGACACGAGGTGCACGAGATGGAGAGCTTTGAGAGAGTGGCTGAGAACATCGATCTCCCTCCGCAACCTGAGCCGGCAGTGGTTGGATTTGGAACCAAGCGCACAGAGACTGTTCTTGGCGGTATTCATATTACGAAGGAGACGTTTATCTCATACGGTCCGGCCTGAAGAGTAGGGCCGGGTTTGACAGGGAGAATAACATCATGCCAATGGCGTCGCCGTACTGGCGGGCTGCAACCACATATGAGACACTCATGTGGGCGTAGCCTTGATGGTGCGGCGCACATTTATTAATACAGAGCCCAAGCGATGCTAAGGATGGCAAGCTTGAGGAATTAGAGACACACGCGTTAAAACATGAGCTGAGGAAAACAGTATCAGCGGCGGTGCCTCCATACGGGATGCATTTTGAGATAAAGACTGGTTGGCACTGGATAGAGTAGGGTAGACCCCCTCGGTGCTTGAGAATGAAGCAATTATTGTTCATATTCACTGGGAAAGAAAAGAACGAGGACACGACCGAACAGTTACGAGCAAATGAAAATAGAAACAAACATTCCACCACACTCTTCCTTGACTTCCCGACTTTGTCACATTATTCCCGTCTGTATTGTTTCATTTCCCAGTCGTACCGACTACCCACTCGGTGGAGATGTTTCAAGTCTTTCAGCTTTATCAATAAGTAGGTTGGGATCTCAGATCACATCTCCGTCGCGAGAAATGATGCCCGTTAACTGCCCAAATCCTGCGCCCACTCGTGTCGTTTCACCGCGGTTTTATCCCCGATGCTGATGGGTGGCACTGGACGCTAGATCATGCACGTTGGATGAATCGCCAAACCGTCTGGGTAGCATTGGACTAGTGTGCGTGTTGTTTAGCTTGTATACGCTTTTCTGACCAGTCTTCACGAACCGCCCTGACAAAGGAATGTTCACCCCACCACTCGAGACATGAATAAGGGGTACCTTAATACAACACATTCCGACGGCGTCCAGACATGGTGTTTACCGGCTTGATAAATCCCTGAAAACCTGGTCAGGGTCCCTAAGATCCTTGTTTACCAGAGCCAATTGTCTGCATCAGTGTTTTCCTTTGCCTTGGTCACCCCCATCACAAACCGACATCGCATAACCCCCCCATTGCCTATAATGGAGCATCCAGGTAAGATGATTTGATAAGAGGGAATACATATATATTCGGCTTACTTGTAAAATTAGTCACCGAAATTGCCGGAGTCATTGGCGCTCTGATGGCGGGCAGCTCCGACCAGCAGAGACTCACCTTGTCAAGTTACTTTCTCCCAAATGCCTCGTTTTCACACCACTCCAAGCTTTCTCCATCATCCAGGGGCTCCTTACAGCCGAATGGTGGCATGGAGTCGCTAGGGGTGGCCATTACCATGTACAAGTGGTATCGAACTCTAAGCCCCCATCTTGATATCAAAGTTGACTCTGCCGGTAAGCCTGGAAAATATTAGACTCGTGGCAGGAAGTGGCTGACCTGTAAACGCAGAATTCGATAAGCGCAGCGGCGTACTCTATGTATCACTTCGACAGACTTTCTCTGTATGGTCCATTCCCGTATACAAAGCTCCTGTCCGACTGGTCTCTGTCCTTCAATTGACCCAAATGACCCCGTCACACGTCGATTCGCCGGAAGAAGCTATAATGAAAAGCCCGAATGACAGCAAGCCAAAGAAACAACTGAGTGATAAGCCAAAGTATTACATTGCTAGCCAAGAGGATGTATACCCCGTTGCAGACCGTATGCAATTTTTGCTTCCAGGATTGGGACCACTTCTCCGATTCGGATGGAAGTGTTATTGCACATGGTTCTTCCTGTTGGGGTCAATAATTTTCTTCCCTCTCGTACTTTTCTTGCGTATGGTTCAACGACCCAAGCGCAAGGTAAAGCTGCAGGGGTGGTTCTTGTGATATCTTTCCCACTTTGAGTATTTGGGCTTTCACTGACTTGGAGGGAACGGTGGGCTACGCTACGAAGAACGTGTTACGGACGGACGATCTGGATGATTAATGAATTTTTATGCTGCTTTTCTTCGAGCACCTAGAATTGGGATAAGACTTTGAACCCTCCATGTTTCCTATGAGAAACATGATTGCGGCGACGTTTATGATTGGGATATTTATGGGATTACGTTATCAAGTTGAGTAGAATGATGAATTAAACGAAGAGCAACCTGGTTGAGGTTACGGGCCAGCACGAACCATTTGAATCATATGCACACAAACGAGTGAAGTAATACTATAACGCGGCCAGGGAATGGCATGGAAGCCATGGCCTGCACTCTTTCACCTGATGAACGCCACTCAGCTTGAAATCGGGGCTCTGGTCACAATGGCCCAGTCTACATACGACCACCAGGCGAAGCAAGCACGTTGTAGAACTGGAAGAAACGGGCACAAAAGTGGAGTGGTCGTTCGGATGAAATGCGCCTTATGCCTGCCGGCAATGCGCTTGTCAGACCGGTCGATGGCACCGACTCTCAACGGGTGTTGGAGGACAAATCAACAGACGCGGGGATTGACCGAGGTGGCCGATCAGCCGATAGAGGCCCGTTCCCCGGACTGAATGAATCTAGAGCGTGCGGAGAAGACAAATTAAATGCCATCGGCTGCGTTACGTGGTGCGTCGGCCACGGGACTGCCCCAGTTGAAGCTCAAGCCATCCATCTGCAGCTATTCGTAACGAGGTAATTTTGAGGCCCTCAGGCGCGGAACGACAACCTAAATCGGGACTATGGGGTACTTACACGAGACCGTATTCCTTCTGTCAGATTACTTCCTGATCCCCGGATTCTCAATGGCCTGCATGCATGCTTCAAACCTGGGGAGAGGACCAATCCGCCTTGGCCAATGCTCCTTGCTTCATTACAAATTTTTTTTGGCTTCAGCCCGATGAACCGTTTACTCGTGACCTGTCCGGAACCGGGGTGGCGGCAATGATCTCCAATCCCCATATTCAGCAAAATCCAACGGGCCCGCGACGGGGATATTTTTTTTCTTCTTCAGCGAATTGGATCCGGCGAGTCGTCGGGCGATGGCCCGTTTCTCGCATCGTCTGACTCGGACCCTGCGCCGCGGACATGGGATATTATGTAAAATGGACCGACTACTTCGTAACAGAATCCACAATGCAAATTTATGTCCTGGACGAGAAACTCCGCTTCGAGCTTGGCAAATCTCGAGGAGAAGGCACTTTTTCAATTGAACAACTCTGTATTTATGTTTTTTTATGTGGCTTGTTTCGCTGCACGTTGCCGGAAGAATGACGTTGAAGAATTTTTGAACTTGCAGTCCACATAAAGTTAAAAAATGGATTGTTCGTCACGCTCAGTGCGAACCACATATATTCGCCATGGGATCCCAAGCTAATCGTCCCGTCTTTTAGACAGCCAACCAGAGCCCATTGAGAGCGGTTCCGTCGCTCACTTTTCTTTCTAGAATCGACGCGGAACGCTCCACTTCATGGATCAAGGGGTGGCCCATGCTGGGTAGAAGCTAGTCGGCCATGTAAGTTGGATGGAGACTTTCGTACGACAGGCCACTCAATCGACAGACTTTGGAGCTCCTCTCATTCTGAAGGGTCCTAAGCTCCTGGGTCCGACCTCGGTTGGCAGGGGGGAGTCACGTCCCGCATTCATAAGAGTTCTCGCTCCCGCGTACTGCTAGTCTGACCGTTTTCGTTCACCTCGATCGACTCACACGCACACTCTGATCCTTCCCCAAGCTCTCAATCCGGCCTCAATCGCCCCAAACTTCCTGAACCTCAGAGTTCTGGACCCGAAACCCGTCTGAGTGACAATGGGAGACTAATAAACAAACATACAATGATCCCCACGACAACTACTCCTCCTGCGGCAGAGGCCGCCGACCATATTACCACGGACAAGGCCAACAAGAAGAAGGGTGGCCAGAATGCCTCGGCCAGGATGTTCGCCCCGGACGACGCCACCAGCGAGAACATGGTGGGAGACGTGACCGAGTTCGAGAAGCGCAAGATGCTGGCTGGAAATGCCAAGTTTCATCGCCTCGGCTGGAAGCGCCTCACCATCGTTCTCATCGTCCAGGCCGTCGCCCTGGGCTCGCTGTCCATCCCGGCCGCCTTTGCGACCCTCGGCATGGTTGCGGGCGTCATTTGCGCCGTTGGTATTGGTCTGATTGCCATCTACACAGCCTACATTGTCGGCCAGGTCAAGGTGGCCTACCCGCATGTGGAGCACTACCCTGCCGCAGGAAGGCTCATGTTTGGCCGTATTGGATACGAAATCTTTGGCATCATGTGGATAGTGATGCTTCTACTCCTCACGGCCTCTCATTGTTTAACGGGGACCATTGCGTTTCAAGTTCTCACCGAAAGTAGCATCTGCTCCGTCGTCTGGGGTGTCGTTTCTGCCGTCATCCTGCTGCTCCTTGCGATTCCTCCCAGCTTTGCTGAGATGGCCATCCTGGGATACATCGACTTTGTCTCAATTATCCTGGCCATCGGAATCACGATTATCGCCACTGGAATCCAGAAGTCAGAGAGCAGTGTTCCAGTTGAATGGTCGGCGTGGCCAAAGGAGGACATCAGCTTCTCGAAGGCCTTCATCGCAGTGTGCAACATCTTCTTCGCCTATAGTTTCTCCATCTCCCAATTCTCCTTCATGGATGAGATGCACACGCCGACCGACTACATGAAGTCGATTTGGACATTGGGAGGAATTGAGATTGTGATCTACACTCTCACCGGAGCCCTCATCTACGCCTTTGTGGGTGTGGATGTGAAGTCGCCTGCGATTCTCTCGACCTCCAGCACTGTTGCCAAGGTTGCCTTTGGAATCGCGCTGCCGGTCATCTTCATTAGCGGCTCGATCAACACAGTCGTCGCTGCACGATACATCCACGGCAGAATGTACAAGGACACCATCACGAAATACATCAACACCCCGAAGGGTTGGATTTCTTGGTTGATCTTGATTGCTATCTTCACCTGGATTGGCTTTGTCGTCGCCGAGTCGATTCCCTTCTTTAGCGACCTGATTGCCATCACCTCCAGTCTGCTCAATTCCGGTTTCACGCTGTACATCCCGGCCGCCATGTACTTCACCTTGCTGTTGGAAGGTAAATGGTACGAAAGAAAGAATCTGTTTTGGAGCATCGTCAACGGACTTGTGTTCGTCATGGGTTTCGTTGTCTTGGTTGGTGGAACATACGCATCCATTCTGAGCATTGTAAGTCAAGTGCACTCAATTTTAGCAGAACATCAACATTTACTAACACTTCTTAGAAAAATGAGTATGCCGCTGGTACTGTAAAGAATGCATTCTCGTGTGCTTCTCTGGTATAGGGATAGGGTGGTCTTGAGGCGTGTCTTCGATATTGAAAATGTGTTAACACACGTGTACACAGACAAGATAGACAAATCCAAGCGAGTGGAAAATCTACTTTAAACTTCCACCTGTAACTTCATGATGCATTTTTGATGTAGATATGTGGCGCAGCTTTCCCTTTCTGTGACATGGCCATTCTTGTCTTTTTAATATATATATATATATATATATATATATATGAAGGATACATCGATACATGTAGTTGGCGGGCTGCGATCTCAGGTGGTTAAGTAAGAATTCCTAGATGATATTAGTAGGCTGAATGAACCCATTTAGCACAGATAAGGAGGGCGAAGAGCTTTTCGAAGATGTTATTCGGGCAAGTCTGAGGCCAGTCTAGGAAAACAAGAACTACCGCGGAAGCCCATGCATTGCTGCTTTTTGAGGTGCCCGTAAACTTACTTGGCCATTTCAGCGACGGAAGGTCTCGAGGGGTGCCGCAATGGACTTTGTGGGTCGCCGAGAAGCTCCTGGTGTTCGCACCAGAGCTCATTACGTCGCTGGCCCTCAAATAGAGGGCCGTTCGTCTCAAGTGGCGAATTTTTATGTGTAGAGAGACGCCTCATATGCTCGGACATTTTTCTATCCGATGTCAAGAATCTGATAGTAGAGGGCCTTGGATTGCCAAAGCCAATAGATTCCAGTCTGATCAATATAAGACCGTGGTTTGGCCTATTCCAACGCTTGCCTCAGGTATTAGATGAAGGCATGTGCTGTCGCTGAAACTATCCCTTGAATGCGTTAAGGCTCCAGTACCGTACATGCAAGGGCATTGGCGAATGATATGACAATGACCTAAAAACGGTACATACAGCCTTATTAAATTTGTATGGCCATGAAAGTCGCCACTATGCCTGCGGGTTAATGGCTTGATAAATGTGGATATTATTTTATACATTCTAGATTCCTTTGGGAGTGGTGATGGTTCGGTCTTGTTACCCATGGCTCTGTGAGAGTCTTCTGTGGTAGAATTTGCATCGCGCATGCAAAAAAATATTGCCTGGAGCTCAAAGCGTCGGTGTCCAGCTGTGCAACGTTATTTCTAGTACGACCTAAGGAAGCTAATAGGTTATCACGGCTTGATTGAAAGATTTTGATACCCTCCATGATGGGCTGCATCACTGGCCACTCACATTATGGATGATGGCCACAGAGGAGAAAATTTCATCGTGATGACAAAGCAATAAACTTTCGAGATACTGTGTTTTTGCAAGAGATTACCGCTGCACCATTCTGGTTCATGGAGCAGGTACCTTGGTAGTACAAAGGGTACAATGAATTTGGCGCCGTACCCCTGAGGTTCCACGCCGAACTCAGAACCACGTCCCAAACATACAAGGTGCACAACAAGCATAAAAGAAACCCATTTCCCGCTTTCAAGAGAAAATTCCCTTTCCATTCTATATGTCCCATCTTGGAGCCGATGAAGAATACTAAATAAAATGGCAAAAAAGACCTGCCGTACCCTTTCAACCGCCAACAGGCCACCCTCAGACTACGGTCTTCTGGGGCACCGGTGGTCTTAGCACGGATGCTCAGTTTTGTACACACTCAGGTATTCTTCATCGGGTACCAACCTGGGCTCATCTTTTTGGTTATATACCTTGGTTCGAGTAGGGAAATGGAAACTGAGGGGCTGATGTCGTTGTTGCCGCCTTCCTCGAGTTGCAACTTGACAATTGTGGGGACGGATGAAGAATTGGGCACTGGGGGGCAGAACAATGATGATGAATGCAAACATTTCACTGGTAGCATTTAACGAAAATGCTGTGAAGCACATCGCAAAAACACTGAGTTCTTGCAACGCTAAGATAAATATCGACTATTGGAAACAAGCAACACAACCTGGATTGTAGCAAGCTCCAAGACCTCAAGTGGGAGCCAGGGTGCAAGGTGGCGTGTATTACTCCCGTTCAAGTGAATGTAGACGAGGATAAAAGCAATATCATGAAATGCTTGATGAGTTCATCGGCCATGTTCTTTCATCGCATGGAAATAAAAGAGTTTATGATGGATAGGTAATTATGGCACATCACCTCCGACACAATCTAATGCTATTGGAAGTGGACTTCGACTTGCGAGATCTGTCTGATGGTGCAAGCCACCTGGCACGTGGGTTAACCGATTCCATTAGTGTAGAATTCAGAATTAGCAACGCGACCGATAGCCACAGTGTACTGCTTTTGGCCCGACTGAAGAGTATTTCTCATTCAGCATGCGCAGGGCACCTAGTGACGTATCTTGGTGGATGGTCTTTTCTTGAATTGCAAAGACCTGGCCAATTCATATCCACCCCACGAGATTAACTTCGTGAAAACCACAAATTTCTCGTTCGGGATGCGTCTTCAAGGTGCACGAGTAAAGCCCCCTTCACCGCACCAGATTAAGAAAGTCCTTACATAGCCCCATGAGCAGTTTGGTCAATATTTAGGACAATAGCTATTTAGCTGTTAACTTGGATTAAATTAAGAAATTTAATACCGTAAAACATCCAATTATAAGGTGGCTTTCAACGCTAGTCATTAGAGTGGCACATGGCCGCCCCAACCCTAAACCGCTAAATCTAATCAGTAGTTAAATGGGCTTCTTAATCAATCAAAGGACAATGGATGTTTTTTTCACCTAGATATAATTCATTTGATGCTCTCATAAGTTGCAATGAATGCCTTTTGGGCATCCATTTCTATGGCGCATTGCACGTCCTGTACTCACCAGAGCTCAAAGTGCATGTGCTCGGCTCCAATGTCTTTCTCTCCGACCCATATTATTCTGCAATTAAAGATTGAACCATATAGGTAAGCATGAATAGCTTCAGCCCAGCGTCAAACCTGACTCAGTCGGGCTTTTGGTCCGCCTTCCCGGTTACCGAGACCGTTGTTGGCCTGGCCTTCCGTTGAAAGCGACGGACAATGTTCGAACATCAACGATCGCATTTAGCTCGAGTTTGATGCCAATAGTCCTGCTAGTGCATCGTGGTGTAAGGGGAATCTAGATTCACATGGTCCGATGTGGTAGGCACTAACTAGTTTGGGCAGCGTACTCGGCCACAAACGCCGCCATTGTGATTGCGAGCGCTCCAGATGGCTCAGCTAGGCTGCTACGCCAGAGCTCTTCAGGGCTGCATATCGGAAATTGAGGTCGTGTGCTACTCAAAGATCGGACTCTCCGAGATGAATATAAATTCAGGGCGGTTTCGTTGTGTCAAATCGAATCCTCCAGCATCCGTCCTGTCGCGAGCAGTTCAATAAAAATGCGTGCCTCTGTGATATTAAGCCTTACTTCGGCATTACTTGCCAACGCATCACCTCAACTCCTCAACGAAAGGTCGTATGATGCATGCTACAGGGCGGTAAGTCCCCTTTGCGGTTGCTTTTTGTGACTTATCTTATTGACCTTGTACTCCAGGTGCTCGGCTGCCCCAAAAGCAAGGACGCGTGCTCGTCGTTTCAGAAGGCGACTGTCACTCCTTGCTCCAAGTGAGTTTATTGTACCTCAAATCGAATGATTTAGCTTACATATGGATAGGACTGTAACCAAGACCGTGACAGCTACTAAAACCGCCGCCCCCGTTGAGGTCACAGCCACCACGGTCACGATCCATCAGAAAAGCGTGCAAACAGTGACAGGAGCAACAGTCCCCGGCACAACCACTGTTTATCTCCATACTGAAGCTTCTCGACCTGATAAGCGAGGTGCGGCTAGCTGTCCAGCAGCATCCAAGCCCAACAAGGTCCCTGGTGCTGTTAGCAAGGGCTGTAAAGATGGCAAGGCATATGCATCGGCCTGTGCTGCCATTGGCGTCAAGCCAAGAACCACCACATTGCCAACTGGAACAGTCACGGTGACCAAGACAGTGTCTAAAACAATTACGTCAACGGTACAGGCCGCAGCCACGCAAACGGTTACGGACACCTCTACCGAAATTGCGACAGCGACGTCCTTTGCAACAAAGACGGTTCTGCCTGAACCAACTGGCTGCTTTGTGCTATATAGTAACGAGAAGAGCAAGTACCTTGTGGTTACTACGATTGGAGGAACAGACTGGACCGGTGATGCTGGTTCAGCAGCACAGTTGACTCTTACCGATGATGGCGGCGAGAGTGGTTTTCTCTACACCTTCAGTGATGGGGTGCCATTGGCGCTTGGATTCACTAGCACCTTCCCCTTCGATTCTAACATTGATGTGGCATCTTTCATAAGCGATCAGTTTTCCGCCCTGACCCTCACTTGTGCCATCGCACCTCATCCGTTTCCCGATAATAGCAGCGGTGGTAGGGGGCTGATTTGCAGCTCGACGGCCACTGCTGGATCGACCAGAACAGACTTCTATGCTTGCGATTTCGTTTTCGGACTTGGTGGTAACCCTGTCGAACTTCTTGCCATGGCTGATTCAAGCGCGGAACTGGGAAGTAACTGCACTCCCTTGGTGTTCGAGGTGAAGGATTGTCCTGCTGTTCTGTGATTGCTGGCCCAACAAGTTTCTGGATTGCCTGTATGGCAAACTGCAAGCTAAAGCTGGTATATTTTAGCTCTATTTAATTATGAGCTGTCAAGTCTATGCAGCGAAAAATAACACATCAAGTTTACTCTAAATATCTGTCAAATTCTGTATGACTCGTAGTGTCCCTGCCTCACCTAGGCTTATTTTCTTGGTTTTCTACCTTGGTTTAAGTGGATAAATAGAAATTAAAGAGCCAATATTATTATTACCACCCTTCTTAAGTTATAATTTAATTAATGCTCTCGACATTACTTTTCTTCTAGGCGGAGCTGGCCTTACCACACGTAGATTTTCTTGCCCTACTCCATTCTCCCTCTTCCGTGCATAGGCTCACATGGGAGTAAAAGCAGACATCTAATCGCATGGAATGGCGCGGGATTAATCGGGGGAAAGAATGAGTTAATATGCCATCCCCATTGATAGACAGCTGGGCCTGAAGCCTGCAGCGGCTCCCAGCGCTGCAACCATTGTGAAGCCTTTCAGTCTCGTATTTGTTCATAACATTCTTCTCTCACGATTGTGCATACGGAAGGTTAAACGAATTTCTCCTTTTGTCAGGGCTTCAAGGACAAAGATCTTGTTGAACCATGATTGGATCTGCCAACTTTTTGCCCGGCATGCCTGTGAAAAAAACCAGTTCGTCTAAGCTCACCCACTTGTTATCTAACTAGAAAACAAATTTGTGGCTCAAAACCGTCACTTCTGCCTGGGGCCTCATGATGTCACGTACGAGATTGATGACCTGAAATTTGCATCTCCCTGACTGTAGGACCCTGTGAATCTATAGACAGACAAATCAATGTCCAAACGCACATGCATAACTGTCAAAACCTTCTACGCAACTCGGTTCCTCTAAAAATCGATGCAGATACTCGGCCTGCCACTCTTCTCCATATTTGACAGTATATTCAGCCTTACAGTATTCCCAATATGTTGGATACCAGCCTGATTGTTGCCAGTCTATGATCGCAAGTACACGGCACGGTGAATCTTCAGAAACCATAATATTAACTGGGTTAAGATCTGCGTGTGTGAAGGTTATTGGAGAGTCATCTGGGACCATTTCCCGGTATGGGTCAGGGATTTCGGACAGAGGAACTCCTGGCCGATGAATTAATGCCGGTCGTTTAACCATCTCCGAAAGCCAATCGTGGAATTCTGGAACAGAAGAAAAAGGGCCAGCACGGGGCAATACCCCATTTGTAAAAACAACATCGCCGAGTGGGCCCCCGTTTATATCGCCTGATCAGTTAGCTGATGGAAAATACATTGATGAATCATAATACTTGCCGATAAATGGCTTGCTTGGTTCTTGACGTATAAAATGAAGGTCGGCAACGATTCGCTTCAATTGATGACATACGTCAATCTTTTCGTCCTGAGAGAGAGTATCCCACTGTTTCTCCAGAGTCACTCCCGCTATAAGTTTCATGTATAGGAAGGTAAATTCTCCTTCTTTTTTCCATCTATATATCTCAGGAGCAGGTACTTGAGGTAAGAATTGACGAGGGGTCCAGAGGCACTGCCCTTCGGCGATTGTCATATGGGGATCCTCGCCGTATTTGACCAGTAGTCCAAGATCCTCGAAGATGACTGGTGGGTGTACAGAAGTTCCTTTATATTGTCCATGTTGTATATCTCGTTGAGCCACTACCTGGGAAGGGGTAGGGAGTCTTGCGTTGGGGGAGTTGCGGGAAAAGAAAGACGAGGATTTAAATTCTACCGATAGGTCCTGCGGGAGGTTTTTGGGCGACACGGTTGTAGGGGCCGTCATATTGATGCCCAGTTGTGCAAAAATTACCCAAGCCAGTAAGATTAAACTAGGACGTTCTGTGTGATGAGAAAGAAAAACTGTTGTCAATCGTCAAATGAATAGATGAGGACTCTATTGTAGATCATGTGGTTCTTTCTTTGTTGCCTGGCACTGAGGGGAAACGTGGATCTTTTTTATTCTTAGCAAGAGTTTAAGGAGGGCACAGGGCGGTATATTCTTTTAGGTTTGGTAATTATAATTAAGGTGACACACCCATGGCCTGCGGGCCACAAGCCAACAACCTATGCCACCGTGGTGGGGGCTTTTCATGAGGGCCTTCTGCACTGAAGAAACTGAAGTGGGGTAAGCTTCAGTCTTGTTAGAATACCATCGCCTGGAGTCAACACACAACGCTTCTCACACAATCTCCCGCTCTAACATAACCGGTGCTGTTACACTTTAATGGCCGATGACGACCAGGGAATCCCCGCTATTGTATGTGTTTTAGGTTTGCTTCCCCTCCAGGAAAGCTGTGCATGGCCGCCTTAGTCCACAAGGGCAGGTTGGCCACGATGCATGAGAGCGCCCGCCCGAAGGAAAAGTTGGATAAAATTCAGCTATAAGTCATTAAACCACGATGGTGATATAAGCAGAACAAAGTCCAGCTATGAATGAATTCATCAATATATCAGCAGAGAAACACACCAAAAAAAAAGATGAACAATTGAGGGGCCCCCACTGCACGAGCTTACTAGGCTACTTCAAAACGGCTCAAAGAAAGAAAACGCATCATAGCGCTCATAATAATAGCATAGTAATGGCCAACAAGTTCTTAGATACGTGGACGATAAGAGAATATGGAATCGGGATATCGAATCTTTGTAATCGGTTACGCAAATGTTGATAGCGTTGAGGATTGACACCAAACCAGAAATCAATAAAGAGCTGATGGTGCTCACAGTTAGATCCCAAGAACTGAACTCGTATTAATAGCAGTACTACCAGAGCATCAGATTGTGCAGCGAGGTCGTTTCTACCTCCAATCGCCGCCAGTTCCCTTAGCAGAGGGTCAGCGGCGTCAACTTTTAGTCAATTTTGGAATACGATTTCTAACGATTACACCAAGAATAAAATTGAAGGAGCCAGTGTATTTTTTGTATGGCCAACACCAGTATAATGGCTGGCGTCGATGCCTCAATTAGGGCTCATACCGCGACATAGGAAATCTGCGTCATCTGATGGGTTCAAAGCTAAGAATAACACACCTGTAACCCCTTTTGCATTGCTAAAGTTTCAGCCCTGCCGGCGGCATCGAATGGCCATGAGCAGGGCCGCCACAAACAACCAGAACAGGAAACAGTGCGCACCATTGCATAATTAGGAACCTGTTCCACCCAATTATGCATAAATTACTGTGACATGGAATATATTTTATGTTAGCCACAGCCATTCTCCATCAGGCCCAGGAAAGAGGTCATGTTCGGGATTCAAAATATGCCTTTGACTACATGCTCCAAATGAAGATAATGGTCTTCTGAGATTGAACTTGCTGAAAAAAAAAAAAAAAAAAAGCACCTCGAGGCATATCTGTGCACTGTACCTCTGCAGTGTCATCGGTCTGTCAGCCGGTTGTACGTGGCGAGGGGCAGAGCCTGCCGCAATCTCAGCCTCGTCAGGCTGCGCCAAGCTTGCAGATGTTGGCGCTGCGGCTGAGGCCAACATGAATCCAAAAGAATTTATCCCGCTGCTCACCTGTTCTTACAATCCCCCTCTTCTCGTTCGCAAAGAGACTGCACACGAAAGCGCAAACCATGGCAACTACGGATCCCGATGACCATGGTTTCCCTCTCTTGCCCATTCAGCCCAAGAGTAAAAACGGCTCCGAGCACGAACCCGGAATCTCTGACGCGACAACTGGCGCCAATAATGCCGCCTCAAAACTGGGGGGCAGTTGGAAGACAGCATCAATCATGGTGACATTCTATGTCTTGGGTATTACCGATCCAGCTGTCCATTTTGCAGCTTCCTCTTCAAATTTGACTATGGAAAACTAATGTTGTGTTGTTCTTTTCTAGCACTAACAACCTCCCTCTTGCATCTCGGAATGTTTCTTAAACTTGACGGAAGGCTCATCGACGATGATAAAATTCCCAGTCAGACATATATCGCAACCATATCAACATTTCTAGTCAATGTTTTCGGTACGAGTCTGGGAGTCTCCTTGGGCATTGCTTCTACCCAGTACGTCTGGCACCTGTTCAGAACAAAGCCAATGACTGTTGAAGCAGTCGAGGATGTTCTGAGGGTGCGGAAGGATCCTTTGCTTTTGTTTACATTCTCGATATGGACAGTTGCTCCCGTGACATGCATACTAGCTATTGTTATTCTGCTGTTGGCAGTAGCCAAGGCATTTCCGCCAGGTGCCCTTACTATTATTACCAGAGATCTCATCACCAAGGCAGACACCATCGTTCCGACGTTCAAAGCCAACGATACTATAGACTACAATACGCTTTGCGCTAATGGGGTTCTTCAATCTATGTGGACTTGCGTGTATGTATTTTTCTTACCTTGCAGCCTGCATCTCTGAACCTAACAAAGTACAGCACTCTCAGTCCTGCTGCAAGAAAGATTGCCTTTGCCACAGTGGCCACAGGGGAGGTTCTATCATCAAACTCTGTCTGTGGGTCCAACTGTTCCTATGACATAGTATTCGAAGGGCCACAGTTTAACTGCAGCAAGAGGTCTGAGGTAACGTTGCCATCTCCAGTAACGGACATCAGATTCAAATATTACGCCGGTGGTATTTGGGACCGCCCCGAGTCGAAGATTCCACGCGATGGGCCTAATCGCACAGCAATATATCCCAGCTTTTTCCTCAATGTATCATCTCCACTTGGTTGGGTGTCAAACCAACTAGTGGCAAACACGACATACCTCGAATGCCAACCCGAGATTGTCACTTATGAACTCAGCGTGGGGTTTCATAATGGCGTTCGAAACCTCTCCCTTGCAAAGCGGGACGATGCTCGGAGCCTTAGCCAGCTCTTTGTACCATATATCGGGCCAGGAAATAGTTCGGCTGCCTGGTCCCCCGAACAGGTCAATACTTTGAAAGCTACAAATATCTATGCCATTATTGCTTCAATGATAAAACCACTGGATGGTGTTTTCCCCATGGTCGTATACGGTCTGAAGGAGCGAAATGATACAATTACTCTTGGAAATGGGACAAAAATCACCCTAGATACGGAAGCTTACCCGGTATTCCATTTCACCAATGGGTTATCACTTGGTAAGTAACGGCATTGTCGCTTATATATTCACTTCTGCCATAAATTAGCATGATATAACTGACTCGATGATAGAGGCTATGAATGGCACGGTAGTTGATAAGACGTATCTCAATAAGAACCGTGATAACATCAGTGTGGATGCGATGCCTGATATAGATCTTTCGCCCAGGATTCTCAACGAAGCACTGGCAAATGTAACATTATCAATGCTCTTCACACTGCCATTTTGGAATACTACAGTCGAAACTACAAAAGCAACTTCGCGCAATTTTTATTCCTTCTCACACCCAGTATACCTTTTTGCGCCATACGGAGCATCTCTTATTATAGCAGTGCCATTCCTAGCTTTAGGAATGACAGCACTCATCCGAAATGGAACTCCAGCAATAGACGGCGGTTGGTTACAGATTCTCATGACAACTACAGCAAGCCAAAGGCTCCGCACAGCGGCCGCCGGAGGGCACCTTGGTGGAGAGGACAACATACCCGAGGAGCTGAAGAAGATGAAGGTCATGTTTGGAGAGGTCCAATCGGGATCCGGAGAAGAAACCGCAGTACGAAGAGCAGGCTTTGGTTTTGCAGACGAAACCAGCCCGCTCAATCGACGCGTCAAGTATGGGGTGGCAACTGAATAGCATTAAACTGAGAGAGGGACTTCCAAGTTGTGTTCTAGAAGCCCTGAAAGTGCATATTGCATTATACAATATTCAATTACTCCATTAAGCTGGGGGTTGTAGGTTTGGTTCCAGATCTACGGCGTCTTGCGTGACATTCTGGATGTAAGGAAGCTAAAATTGCAGTGCATGATGCAGTTCTTTGGGGGGGGCTAAAATTGCAGTGAATCGCAAATACTCTTGTCAGCCGACACACCCCGTCCCTTTATTCCCCTGGTCCACCCCCGATTCTCACGGGCTTGATGTAAGGAAGCTAAAATTGTAGTGCATACTAGTTCTTTAGGGGGGTTAAAATTGCAGTGAATTCGCAACCACCAATATGAGCTGAACCCCATAGGAAACTAAACCAATCACTGAGGTAGCCATTAAAAAGTAAATTCATAAGCATATCAAGAAATACGAAATTCCGAGAACACTAGGCTTGAGAGATTATGATCATGAATACCTAAATGGTGTATTGCCTATTTCTGTCCCTCGTGGCACAATCACTATCAAAGTTTATGAGCAAATCAGACCAATATTTCGTCAATTCAAACAGTAAGCATCAATACTAGCAAAATAATTAATAAACCGAGCAATGGCTAAGATAAAAATAGGCTGAGAGGTCTAGTTATATTGATGATTTGACCGGGATCCCATGATAAGCAACAGAACATAAAACTCGACATCATCATCACTTTTAGGTTCATATTTCCCTTCAAGTATCATTCCTGTTTTCCGTGGTCCTTTTTCTCATCTCATTAGGAGAAGGTCGGGTACGTCTTTCTTCGGCAACCTGCGCCTGTTCGCCCATTGGAGATTGATGAGGAATCCAACTATTAGCCCTCCAGGGCTCGAAGGTCGGAATGGGGGTGGCTCCCTGACTTGGTGTATTTACCACTGCTCCAAAACGGCTGTTGTAACGATCTTTGGATATCTGTTGAATCGATTCATCCGTTGTTGAGCCAACAAATTGTGCTGATCTGCCCTTGGACGTCGCTTCGTCGACCCTGAACAGGTCTGCCAAAGTTGTAACCACCATTTGATCGCTATCCCCTTCGGCAACCACCCTACCAACGCTGTATATACGCTTATGAGAAACTTCATCAGATGCAGCCTTGCACACCTCCAGGCACTGTTTCGTTAGGTTGACGTCCTCCTGTAAACGCATTCTTTCGCGGTCATCTCCAGAGGCCCCCTCCAATGTGATGGTTTGTAAACGTTGCCGGATAAGGCCTATGATTTCTACAAAGGCACTTTGATTCTCTTGTAATGTTCGGTTTGTTAGTAATTGTGCTTGAAATTGCTTCTGGATTTCTTCCGCCATTGGGTCCGAGGAGGGTGCTTGCTTTAGAACCGGTTCTTGGTTCACCAAAGCATCAATGTAAACCTTTGCATCTTCGCAAATACGAAGGCATTGCTCCGTCACGGCTCTTTCATCATGCAGATCTATATTTGTATCGGGTGTCTCCGGATCCTCCACAGTCAACAGCGCTAGTTTTTCATCTATACGTTGTAGGCGGAGTTCAAGATTGTATTCGGTGTCCTTTATAACCTCATTATACTGCTCAAGAACATCCTGAGTAGCTTTGTTCGTATGCCTAGACAGGGGAGAATATATCAGTAAAAGCTCTCGCCAATGATTTGCTATAGTTGGATGAGGAAACTGACAAGTTAATGGTTCCCAAGCCGATCGAGATGGTTGACTTATAGCTTTCAAGAGTTTCCAAGAATTCACTAATATTGCCTTTCATGAACTCCATCTTTCCCCAATCTCGAAAGCCCATCTTTGATTTTCCGCTGAACTCCTTAATTGCATCTTCGAGATCGCTACACACGTGACAACATCTCGAGACAGGGCCTTCGAGCAATTTCACCATTGACGTTCTAGTATTAAGAACGGCCTGTAGGGAATCTAAGACGGCTTTCAGTTCCTCTAGTTGGGCTTCTAGCTTGCGCATGGTCTGGTCGCGGCCTTTGTACCGTTTGACAGTCTCAATAAGCGAGCTAATCGCCTGGAATCCGTCCACAACCATGGTCAACGATGAGGTACTCATTGTAAATGGTACCAGTTAAGTCCAAATTCGGATCCAAGCAAGGGTTGTGGAGCGAGGGGAGGAAAAGAACTCCGAGCAGGAAAAAATTGACGCAGCCACAATGAGGGGTGTTGGTTTTAAAACAAGCTATCGTGCAACGTAATCTCTACAACCAATGACAGTCGCGATAAGCAGAGCGCCCCGCCTGCGAGAGTCTTAGTGCTGATACGTTGGTTATGGCGTAGTGTGAGATGGGATATTGAATGTTGTCAAGAGAGACGGCGAGGTTTACGTAGGGTAATTAGTGAAATCCGCCCCACATGCGGTTTGGATAGTTGTTGGTTGGTGATACGCTGGGAGCCGAAGTACCAGGCTCACAATCCAAAACCCATGGTAATACTGATCAATCAGGAATTTATCGAATTTTATCTCGGCCTTTATTTGCAGTCGTAAAACTCATTTGCATTCGATATAAGACATCTGTGAGTTAGTGCATATTGCATCCTATCACAATAAGTTTGCATCAATGAGCTCGTCCATGGACTTGGGTCAAAATCTATTGCATCCCACTGTGTCAATCTAACAGGACTAAACTTACTAGGCATAAGACTATATATTAATTCTTTTACGTCTGAATTACTTCATGAAGGCTCAAATTGTTATGAATCGTATAGTCAAATTGTTAGTGTTGGCATCTGAAGTCTGAAGGATTTGGTGTTGTCTAAAATAGCAGCAAAGATCTCACTACCGGCTGTCGCCCTTAAAAAAAAGCCTCCATATATTATTTCTGAATTCATCTGGAAATATACGATTTTATAACCCCGGGGGAAAATTGGGTTTTCTTGCCCATAGTTGGTATTTGGATACTATATGTCAAGTCATAATACAGTGTCAACTATGGGCGATAAAATACACATCAGACTCGGTAAGTATAAATCCAAGTCTTGTTAGGCCAGAGAATATCGGTTGTGAATGTCCAAGCCTTCCTTGGCCTGTTTTAGCCCCTCATTGCGCAATCGCTATCAGGTCCATGACCAAATTAGATCAAGGTTTCGTCAAGTCAAAGAGTGAGTATAAATGTCGGCGAAATAATTAATGAATCGAGCAATAGCTGAGACGAAAATGGGTCGAGAGGTCCAGTCAGATTGATGATTTGACCGGGATCCCATGGCAAGCGACAGAACATACTTTCACATGATGAAACCCGGAAGACCAACTTACCAATCAGGCAGAATGCAAATAAAAAGTCAGCGGGCGTCATGGGCGCATGGTAGGGGCCGCTTTTGGGGAAATGCGGCGGCAAATCAATCATGACAACCCGTGGGCTGATTCGGGTACTGTGTGCGTGTGTGTAAGACAATTCCGTTCCGTCTAGCCCCATCTTCCTCGCTCATCCCTTCCCTTCCCTTCCCTCAGCCACTCCCGGATCTACGATACCGACCGAGGTCGCCCACTAGTCCAGGCCTAGCAGCCTAGGACCAGGCGCGGCTGATTATGGAACGTGCGCTCGCGGGGTTCGGAAAATGCGGGGCACCATTGATTGATCCATCCGCTTCCACGTCCATCGCCATCTGCGCACCTCGTTTACCCCCGACTACGCTGCCCAGCGCATTTCGGCTCGGAACCTTGCGATAGAAGCACACGCCGTTGGACCGGTATTCTTATTCTCGACAGTTTCCTCATTGAACCGTCTCCCGCTCTCCCTCTCCCCCCTCTCTCTTCCTTTTTTTTACAAAACCCGCCGTCCGTCTGCATGGTCACATTTATATCGCCCGCAACCCCACCAACACCGTTGAATCAACCCACCACACCCGCCATGGCCGCCCATCCCCAGCTCAACGGCGTCGCAAAGCCCGATGTCGCCCGCCAGGTTCCCGACGTCTGCCACAGGCTGCGCGAAAAGGTCCTCGCCTTCCTGGACGAAACCGTCGAGGACGAGACGCTCCGCAAAGTCCAGCAACAGGTCCGCATCGCAAACGGTGTCATTGAGGATGCGCTGCGCCGATATGGGTGAGTGGAATCCCCCCGCGACGCTGATATGGGTGAGTGGTTCCCCAGGACGAACTGCCCTACTCCAGATGGCTTCCCCCCCGTGAGACTCGCCGTGCTAACCGCATCGCCTCGCAAACAGCACCGATCACCTCTCCATCTCCTACAACGGCGGCAAAGACTGCCTCGTCCTTCTAATCCTCATCCTCGCCTGCCTGCCGGCCGTCTACACCTCATCCGCCTCCTCCACTTCCTCCAGTACCACCTCCGAACCCTCCGAGCCCCAGCCCCTCAAGGCCCTCTACATCGTCTCGTCCAAGCCCTTCCAGGAGGTCGAGGACTTTGTCGCGACCACGTCGCAGGAGTACCACCTTGACCTGGACCGCTACACGTCCAAGATGCGGCCCGCCCTCGAGGACTACCTCGCCAAGCGGCCCGAGGTCAAGGCCATCTTCATGGGCACGCGGCGCACCGATCCCCATTCCGAGCACCTGACGCACTTTGACATGACGGACAAGGACTGGCCGCAGTTCATGCGCGTCCACCCCGTCATCGACTGGCACTATGTCGAAATCTGGGCCGTAAGTTTCCTCTCTTCCCTTCTTGTCCTCCCCCCGGCCTCGTCTCTTCGCTCTACACCGGCCCACGCCATGTGAAACGCTCCAAAGTATGACGCAACATACGATTTACCATGTCAGCAAAAAGAAAAAGCGATAAGCGTGACCTGAAACTGCAAACAAAGAAACGACGAAGAAAAAAAAAAAAAAAGAAGCACTCACTAACAAGCAAACTAAATAGTTCATCCGCCATCTTGAGATCCCCTTTTGCGAACTGTACAACAGGGGCTTCACGTCGCTGGGCGGTGTCACCGACACACGGCCCAACCCGGCCCTGGCCGTGGACAGCGACGCCACCAAGTTCCGGCCCGCCTACGAGCTCCGCGATGATGACGAGGAGCGCCTCGGCCGCGACCGGTAGGGCCCCTGCGCGGACGAGGTGTGTCGGACGGGAAAGAAGGGAAGTGTTGCATTGCAGATAATCCAGCAAGCCAGCCAGCGGCAAAGAGAAGGGGGGGAGGGGACTTTAACCAAGGTTTTCCGTGCGTCTCCTGAAGGTAAACGGGGGAAACGATGAGATGTTATGATACACCACCACCAATGGCAAAAAAATGACAGCAATGTCCAAAAACAACAAAACCTCCCCCCCTAAACGACCTTTTTCCCCGCCCCCCAAAGAGGATTCACCACTTCAGTAACAATGACGTGGGTCACTGCGGGGTGGGCGGGAAGCGATAGAAAGCATGGAATTGTTGCGAACAAAGGGCGTTATTTTTTGCTCATGTAAAGATAGATGTGCGTTTGACTAGACCACTCCCACAATACAGGCGCATGCGGGTTTCGAGTTGTCACTTTTTTTTATGCATCTTTTTCACATACTATGTATGTCTCGAGTTTCTACAAGGGTGAAATTTTTGTCCAGTCAAATTACGAATTATGCCCAGCGACGTACGAACTCCTCCTTTTTGACGCTCTTGGCTCCCTTCTTGGTGTCCACCGCCTTGAGCTTCTCCTTGACCACGTCCACCTCCTGAGCCAGGACGTGGATGGACCCTTCAACCTCCGGGTCCACCAGCTTGACTTCTCCGAACGGGCTCTCGGCCAGGATGCTGTCGCGCAGCAGCTGGATGGCCAGGCGGACGTCGTCCAGCTTGGCCATTGCGCCGTTCTCGAACGTCTCCTGCGTGTTCCTCGCCATGTCGTCCGTCTTCTGGGTGCGCTCCGACAGCACCTGCGCCAGTTCGGCGGCCTGCTCGCCGCTGGTCGTGTTCTCCGCGGGGGGCATGCTTATTGCCAGGTTGCGCAGGAGCGCCTCCATGGCCGGCTCGTCCTGGATGCCCGACGAGCGCCGCCGGCCGATGCGGCGGGTGCCGCTGGTGGTGTTGGCGCGCATCCGGATCGGAGACGGCTTGACGGGAGACACGGGTACCGCCGGCTTTGCCGGTTTCCTGGGCGGAGAGACGGGAACGTTGATCTCCGTCTTGGCCGTGGACACAACGGTATATGTGGCGTTTTGGTGCGAATTCAGCGTCTCGACACGCTCTGTCAGGAGATCTATCCTGTCGAGTAGATAGTCTAGACACTCGTTGATCTTTCCGCTGTTAGCGAGGATCAGGTATACCAAGGAAAAGGGTGAAACTAACATATGTAACAGCCTTTACTGAACGGCGCAGGCTCTGTCCGCTTTGAGAATCGGTCGATTTCAGAGCCGGCTCCATAAACTCTTGCTCAGCCGACATCTGAGCAACAGGAAGGATTTCCGTGTACAGAGACTCAAGCTCCTCCTCGAGAGCCTTGACCTCCTGATCCGGCGTGGGCTGGCTATCCCCCGAGCGCTCGGCAGCGACCAGAGCCTCGAGGTAGATTCTGTCGAGTCTGGTGCGCAACGTTTCCACGGTGGTCTTGATGAAACTGGAACGACAGTCAGTCAGTGGCGAGTCACACTGGCCAGCGTAGCACAAATTACCGCATGCAAATCTCCCGGAGCTTGTCTACCGACTTCTGCTCCTCTGGGTCCTGCTGTTCAAGCTCCCAGCCAAGCTTCTGCAGGCTGGACAGGAGTTTGTCGTCTGAGCGGAAGATGTTGTCAACCGTCTCATTGAGGATGGTCCTGACATCCTTGGACTGCTGCTCCAAGTCGGAAATACGGTAGCCCAGGCTTTGTGCCATGTCTTCCACCTGCTCGTAATCAGCGCCTACTCTCATATCCCTTGGCCGGACAGGACATCTTTACCTCAGCACCGAGTCTCTTGCGGTCAGACTCGGACTTGCGCAGGCGGGACGCCTCGAGGTCACGGCGCTGGTTCTCATTCTCGCCGCGCTTCCTCACGAGGCGCGAGAGGGCGTCCTGCTGCTGGCGCAGGGTCTCGGTCTGCTTGGAGATGGTCGCAGTGGACCGGTTGAGCTCCTGTATGGCAGCCTTGATGTCATCCTCGTTGACCGCCTGCACCTCGCCCAGGTCGTACGCGTCCGCCAACTTGTCAACCTGGCCGCTCCTGTCGAGGGCCGTATATCTAGAAGTAAAACACACCTCAGTTTAGCTATGAAAAAAAAAGTAAATAATAAAAAATAAAAATAAAAAAGACAAAACAAAATCTTCCCGAGACATGCTTACAGTGCCAGCTCATCAGCCGTCAGCAGATGATCGGATGCGAGGTGCATGTTCGCCCACTCGACAAAGGCGGTGCCGCCATCGGGATCGGCCAGGGCACGCTGCACGTCGTTTCTGGCAACATTGATGCCGTGCGCGCGCGCAGCCTTGAGCAGCAGGGCCTCGGCGCGGTCGCTGGGACTGAGATCCATTGCGAACCTGTCGAGTAGCGAGGTGGCGTTTTTTCTTGGTTCGCCTCCCTCCTACCCCTTTCCCCCGGGGTTTGGTGGTGCTGGTGCTGCTGCTTGGTTGGAGATGGGAGCGAGGTCGCACGACGCTATACTCGATGCTCGCAACGCCTCACCTCTCAGCCGCTCCGGCCTCAAAAACAGTTGCAGAGGAGGGGGGGGAGTAGAGGGGGTGAAAGGGCCTGCTGGCTTGGCGATGCACGAGAACGAGACGGGAGCGATTCCAGTCCAAATTCAGACGGAAGCTGTAGGTGCCCGTCTGCCGGTGTCTGCTTTGAGGCTCAGCTTGACAGGGTCTCTCATGATGGGACAGTCAAGGAGGGTGCGCGCGGATAGAGAGAGAGATGCAAACAAGAACCCCCTGACTTCAGGTACTCACCAACTCTCACAAAAAAATCAAAAAAACGGCCGGACTCTGAAACAAACAAGCAAATAAAAATACGAAGTGGCGTTCGGCGTCGCTGCTTCAGAATGCGCAGGCCCCCAGACGTGACGTCGAGAGGCTCTTCCCGAACAAGGTGAAAAGTCGTTGGCCCAAAGATCCGAATATCTCTTGGGGGGCGGTCAAGTCCGTCGACGCCCCCATTGGTGCATGTGCTGGGGTGTGTGCCAGTGACAGCAGTGGGTGGCCCGGCACAGCGCATGCAGGGGAGCCTGAGCCCCTCTCTCTCCTGTCTCCTGCTCCCCCCAAACGGCTGCTGCAGTGTGGTTGCAGGGCACCCGCCTTGCCCCTGGAGTAGTGAGATCTAATGCTATCTCCACCCACCTGGGGCAGGCCAGGTACCGGGTAGTTTGACTTTTGCGATTCTTCAACGGATGAAAAATTCCACCTGGAAACTTCCGATCGTCTCAGATTTGGAAATTAACACTCGGGATGGCGTAGCTGATCTATCATAAAAAAACTTTTTTTCGATATCCGTTTCTAGGATCAATTTCCCCCAAACCTCGAAAGAAGGAAAAAAACAAACAACGAAACAGCCCCATGCATGGACCAGGTCTTGGGTATAGCAGGATGCTTGTCTCAACCACCAAGAGAGATTCTTGCGACCAATCAACTTACAGCCTCATACTAGTCTTCGTTTGTAAACTTGTGCAACGTCTCTCAGCATTAGTGCTGTCACTTACGAAACAAGTCATATCAGGAGCACATTTCTTATGTACCCTTTTGGAATCTTGTCATGTTTCGCCTCTTTTTTTTGTTTTTTTTCTTCTTGATATCGGCCTTCGGGGTTCACCTCATGTTTCCTCGTTGACTCGTAAAAATCGTGATACCTTGTGACCCATCTGTCGCGGGGAAATAGGCCACTCCCGTAGCCGTTGATTCTGCTGTGTGTGTGCGCGTGTGCTGTTGTTGTTCTTTTTCTGTGTGCACCTGTCGGGTTACCATGAGGCCATACTCAGCTCAACTCTTTTACGAGAATTTACTATTTCCAGACCCCCGGGGTTTGTTTTCCCAAGATGACGTTTCCATGTCGTCGTCCTCTTTCCCTGAGGTACAACCGAATGTTTTTTTCTTTCTTTCTTTCTCGATCTTGTCAAGTCATCCAAGTACATGGTGAAGCCATGCTCCCCCTCGACGGGCACTTCTGTAACGGGCCGGGGGCCGGCTGGAGCCTCGACACGGGTAACCGAGATCCCGTTCCCGGGAACTTGTCCCTGGCACGCAAACGCTGCTTCCCCGGTAGGGCAGAATGGAAGCGCCCGAGGGCCATATCACTTTTTGCAGACTGCTGAGTGGTCAGGGAGGCCATGTCTCTATCCATGGGCTCTCGCATGCAGTCTCCATGCCAAGGGCGGCATCTGGAAGCGTCCATAAAAGTGAGGGTGAGGCGAGATGCTGATAAAAGAACCCACTGTTGACGGCTGTCACTGGCCCAATACTCTTGGCATACCTTTCCTGTTCTGAACATGTCTGCGAAATCCGAGGCCCTCGTCATGCAGTTTATCACATACACCCCTTTGTCCATGACGTGTCAGTTGCTCCTCTCGCCATCTCCAAACACCATTTATACCCGTCACTCGCTCTCCTCGCTCTGCCCTCCCCGGACACAGGTGTAACTGGTCTTTCGCTCACCCAGACCAACGAAGCACACGAACGTCGTCACCCTCGAGAACGAATCTGCTGTCCACCTGCCTCCTTTTTCTTCTTCTTTCTCTCTTTCTTCTGTTGCCAGCTGTGTGTCGCCCCTGCCCCTCCCTCCCCCGGAGCGTCGCACAAATGGTTGCTCCCACCACCAGAGTCTCTGAAATGCTCCGCGGTCTCAGACACTTTTATGCCAACTCTCGTCCTGTTCTCGCGGGCCTGGTCCATTGGAGGCCATGGCGCTTCCCAAGCTGCCGAGACAATCCTGCAATGGCCGAGCCAGCACCTGTGTGGAAGACGCGAGCCGCGCGCATTGTTCGCGGGATTCTGGATTTTGTATGGGTTTGCGCCGTATACCTGACAAGCGAGCTCATAATCTGGGGTCTGAGCCGCGCGCTTGCTCCCGCGGAGCTCGAATTCTTCTCTTCCATCTGCGGAATGGCCTTGACCTTTGCGCTCATGGCCGGCCTATGCGCATGGTCCTCAAATATTGACGGCATCTACCAGCGCCATGTTAAGCCAAAGGTTTGAAACACACAGTCTCAGAAAGCAATGCCAATTGTGTACTAAGCTTGACTATAGATTGACTTCATCAATTCTCATCTTGGGCTTGGGTTTCCCATCCCTCTTGTTATGCTCAACAAAGGCGAAATTTTGGAAGCGGGTGAAATTGCCCGAATCATTGCAAACTTTCGTGCGTCCTACTCCCCCGCATATAATTTCTTCAGACCTGGCTAACAACCCACCTAGTCCTCACCAACCTTGCCTCGTGGACTTTTGTCTTCACCCTTTCCCTTTCCGTCATGACCACAGCTACCAATGCTGCATCCCGAATCTCACAAGGGACCCTCAACTCGAGCGCAATTCCTGAAAGTCAAAATGGCGCCGACCCTGTATGGACTTCCGAATCCATTTCGGAACAAGACATAGACTCTCCAACTACGGATTGCGAAAAGAGCATTCAGACTACAGCACTTTCCGCTGGTCCTTCTTTCGAACTTGTTGAAAGATTGCCGATTACACCCGAGACAACATTTTCTTCTCCTGCGTGGAGATTTTGCACATCGCATTTTACCCTTATTTGCTCATTCTTTTCCATCTTCACCATTGGCGTGCCAGTTGCAGCGGCTGCCAAGGAGGAGCGCATCCTCGACGGATTCGTTCTCTGGTTCGTCTGGGCCCTGGCTATTGCTATACAGCAAGGCATCAGGTCATCCAACTGTGGCTCGCTCTCTCCCGAGCTAAAGAACGCCCTGGTTACACTCATGAATCCAGTATTGATGACGACGTTGCTCATGACAGCCTACATACGGGCAAAAGCGGCTGCGTACGGCGCGGGGAGCTTCTTGGATATTCTGAACATCTTCAGCAGCGGAACGCCTCTATATGCTCTATGGACATCTAAAGTTACTTCAACGCCACTATTGCACGGCGCCACTGACTGGTTCGGCGCGGGCGACGCAGCCCTTTCGATTCTCGAGTGCGGAATCCTCATCTGGGGCTTCAAGCTGTACGAGTGCCAGAACCAGCTGTTCAGCACAGCCGGGGTCCTCACCATCGTCATCTCCATCGTTTCCGCGGCGGCCAACGTGTTTCTCTGCGTGCTCTCCGGACGGGCTATAGGCCTGCAGAAGGAGGAGGCTCTGGCGTTCGCCGCCAGGAGCACCACGCTGGCCCTCGCGAAGCCGGCGATGGAGGCCATCGGCGGGAGCCTGGGGGCCAACGCGGCGCTGGTCGTCAGCAACGGCATCTTGGGCCAGTTGATATACCCCTTCGTGTTGGACAGGCTTAGCGTCAAGTCAGGCGACGAGGCCGCACAGTGCTCACCTGAGAGCAATGCCGCTAGCTCAAAGTTAAAAGCGGAAGACTTGGAGGGAGAGGACAGCCCAATCACCATTGCTGCGGGGATTGCCATTGGTATCAACGGAGCGGCCATGGGAGTGTCGTACCTCTACGAGACGAAAAGTCGATCAGCCCCATACGCAGCGCTGGCAATGACCGTGTTTGGAATAATGACCGTCATTCTTACAACAGTAGAACCGTTTCAGAGCGTGGTAGAAGGATTGGCGACTAGTTGATCTACATTTCGGCATGTTGGATGTTGGATGTTGATGTTGGGTCATGTATATTCAGGACGGTACATTTGATGCAAAATGGCGAGCTGGCGGTGTCCAAGGGGCACTGGACCTATACGGAATGATGATTTATGACGGAATTGGAACAACATGAGTAGCATTAGCTCACCAAGAGATGAGCACCTTTGCTTTCACAAATCTTTAGCAGGTTAGAAAAGTTATCAACTCAATCAAGATACCCACCCAAGCGTCGTTGGGACGATATCAAAAAAATGATTCTGCATTTGTTTCTCATCAACGCCAACAAGGTAATTTTAACAACCCCGTCAGTCTCTGTTTTCGGGATATCAATCGCCACCACCATCTCTTTACTCGTTACACTCGCCATTCATCCCATAACATACACCTTTTACGCGATACTGTGACAAGTTAGACCGGGATAAGCAATGCGGCCAGGCAGAAGCCGGTATGTGGGGGCCGGTGGCAACACGTACCGTTCAATCAAGTGAAGACCGCTCGCAGTTGACACGACACCGGTTATGTCGCCAGGCTGGAGGGCAAAGGCGGCATCCTCGAACTCCTTTTGCATGTCACCCTTGCCAAAGTAGCCCAAATCACCGTGTTTACGGGCGGATGAGCAGTCGGACTCTGTCAGGGCCAGGTTGCCGAGAGACACCTCGCCTTCCTTGATCCTCTTCTCGTAGCCCTCGATGATCTCGCGAGCCTCCTCCTCGGTGCGAGTGATCTCGGCCTGGAGCGCAAACTTGTCATTATTCGTCTCCGTGAGTCATTGCTTGTCAGTTCATACCTCTCTCCAGCTGCTGGGCCGCCGGCTGCCGCGGTGCTTGACCAGAAGGTGTGCGGCGCGGATCTTGCCTTCGGTGGAATTGGGCACATCGCCGGCGCGGGCGCCAACGCTGTGATACGTGGCCATGTAGTGCTTGAGCTTCTCGGTGTCGGTGCCTGTCGGAGGCTCCCATCGGGACACCTTGTCGGCGGCGTTGAAGTAGTAGGGGAGGTTCTTGGAGTTGGAGTGTCGAACCTCCCAGCCGGAGGGAAGGCCGGTCTCAGCCTACAGCGTTGTCGGATCCATGGTTAGCTGGTGCACATGGGCGATTTGGAGGGGATTGAGTCATGATTTTGAGGCTCAAAGGCCAAAAAGGCGCGCATCGCAAATGTCTCTCCCCTCTCTTGTGCATTGTTGCCTTGTCTCGGGCCTGACGCCGAACGTTGAGGGGGCTTACCATGGTTGCTATGGAGGCGGTTTGGTTGGTAAACAATGGTGCACGAGGCAATGGACAGGATGGCAGGTCGGGCGGAGCGCAGGGTATCTATATTTGCTTGCAGCGACTGTAGAGGGATATTTGACAGGCGCAGATAAAAAATATGCAGCAGAGCCGAACAGGCGGATGTGGTGTTGTGGAGAGAAGAGGGAAGAGAAATGGCAGCGTGAGGCAGGTAGTCTTGCTTGGTTGCTGTTGTGGAGAGCTTCACTCCCACAGCCTAGTCAATGGGGAAAGCAATGACGTGCCGGCCACCCACCCTCCCTGTCGCTAAGGCGCCGCGCTGCCTCGTCAAAGCCCCTCATGCGCCAGGTGGCGGGCGGGGTCAGCTAGCTGCTTGGGTGGGATTGCGGGGGACCGTTGAGAGCTTGCACACTAAAATACAGTGGGATAACCGCCGCCAGCGCGGCAGCGTTACAGGACCTACAGGGGCTCCAGTGGCTACAGGGGGGGTTTTACGGAGGGCGATTTTCCTGGACGAGGCACCGTCGGCTCTCGCAAACGATCGGCCGACGCTTTAGGTTTGCTAAGGCACTGGCTCCGTCCTCTAACCAGATCGCTGGCTGGTTTCGACTATGGCTCGCTAGTTTCCACCGCCCAACGAGGACGAACGAGAACGACCTGGTCGGGCACAATTGGCTCGTTTCCCCTCAGCAGGATTCGCACTGAGAAAGAGGGGAAACAGCCCGAATCCTCCGGCAACTGAAAACTGGATTGCCAAGGTACATGCTACATGGTGCTCTCAGCTCGCTGGCGTCGACGGTCATGGGGTCTGGAGTTAGTGCATGCGAGGCAGGGATCCCGATGACCAACGCCTGCTGCTGTGCTCTTTTGGCAAAGAGGGTGACGATGCTGATAGCCAGATGCCTGGGATTTGTTGAGTTAATTGCTCGGGAAGCCGGGGGTGGGGCCAGATGCCGCTGTCTCCAGGATTGCAAGGTACAGGCAGAGAGGGAGGAATCTGCGGACGAGGCATGGGGATGCGTTGACAATGGGGATTGGAGTTGCATTGGCGTCAAAGTCAACTGTAGGTGTGCAGGTCCCCGTCCATCATCCGCGTACCCGTCTCTGCACCCGCCGACTCCAAAGTCGCTTGGTGCGGCGCGGCCCACACAATACACACACACACGCACACGCAGGCTGGATGGACACTGGATGGACGCTGGACGGACATGAGGCCTATTGGTGTTCCTGTTTTGTGCTTGCACACACTCGCACCACTCACACTCGGGCTTTGCTCGGACACGAGGCCCCGTGAACTTGCAAACTCGAGGCTATCGGCGTGGTGGGCGGAGATGGTGGCCTCGTGGGCACATCAGCCCCTTCAGGTCACACCCTTCTGCCTCGCAAAGTGTATGACGTAAACTAAGGCATCCAATCTGATGGACTCATCTTCAGGGTTCCAGCAAATTCCACACGTACACGTTCTGCATGTTTCGTAGAGTGTAGAAAGCGAGAGGGACAGAGAGCGGAGATTGGGGAATAGTGACAAAATAAACGGAGCACTATTTGTCCGTAAAGAGGCTAGATTTCGCCAGGTGATAAAAAGATAATGCTACAAGGGCAAGTAAATCCGACAAACCCTAACAAAATAAATTATTTAAAAAAATATTGTACAGAATTCGCCAAGCTTATTATATATATATTTAATGCCGTAAAGACCGGGTGAGAAAGGTTGCACGTCTCGTCTCCATCCACAAGGTGATCCTGATGTAATCGAGATGTGAAGTTTATGTCAAGCTCCTCGGTGTGTGCATGGGACCTGGACGGGAGCGAGAGAAGATGGATTGTATGGCAAGGGTGGTGCCTAATGATGCAGGTACCGGAGATATTGGAAAAAACAAAGGCTAATGCTAGAAATTGCCAACGCGCAATTCTGGCGTTCTCACCGCCAGCAAATGTTATTCTGCTCTCTCAAACGCGCGTGATGGGCGGATGACCAAAGCGGCCACTATGCCAGCCAAACGGATGAGCACACGATGCACATGCTGTTGCTCGTAATGCTGCAAGGACACGCGAATAAACAGTACAACAGAACATGAGACGTTCCCATTCTTGTATTATTACTTATCATTGGATTTGTTTCAGTTACTTGTTCTCGGCTAGCCATTTCTGGGCTTCGCCGTTGATGCCATACTGCGTGCCAGCCTGGTTTGCACTTGCACGACGAGTTGAAAAGGCGGGGTGGATAGGGCTGGTGGGCATCAGGCTTCCGGATGACTGGGGATGCCAGACATACCGGGATGGATCGAGTTGAATTTATGCTGCAAAGGCAGCTTGATTGGCATCGAAGACGCCATTTTACACGGGCACAATTGGGATAATATTTTTATTCATAGCATCATAGAAAGGAACAAAGTCATCGGGTCTTTTCCTGACCAGTGCCTGGGTTGTGCCCTCCCGTGACTTTGTTACCCACATGGCCAGGCGTATCGCTCGACGCTATGTTCTTTCGCCTAGCAGCACACTGCATCCAGTAAACTAGTTCTGGCCAGCCCTGGCCCGTCCTGACCAAGGCTTGAGCCCCAACTCACCACGTCGCACAAAACAAACGGCCTTGCAAATACGCAAGGCATCCAGGCAATAATCGAGTGAAATCCAGGAAAATCCAGGGATGGCGCGTTGATCTAAAGCCGTGAGTCATCAAGTCACGCAACCCTATTGGCTGCTGTCCCCAAACGTGGTCGTGGCCGGCCATGGCCGAGTCATCGCTGGCTGGCGCTTCGCCACCCGATGAACCCAACCGAAGCGTGCAAGTGAGTGAGGGAGCCCCGTCTCTCTGCCGTATGACCAACCACACGCGGCCAGCGAAACATTTGGTCTTGAGTCCTGTTTGAGAAGTCCTCCTCTTCCTCTTCCTCTTCCTATTCTTGCCTTTAAGATAGCTTCTCCCGCCTTTCCCCCCGGCTAGAATTTTCTATTCCTTTCATCATCTGTACAACTAGTACTCCCGCTCGCTTGCTACTTGAGCCCCTGTAATACCACCCACCATACAAGCAACCTGCCTTTCTGACTAAGGTGGCGGTGAATTTACACCCGCTAAACGCAACCTGAGAAAAAAAATCCGATAGTGGAGCCCCTCCCTACCACCACGCATTCTACCTACATTCGCGCCTCGCATTGACTGCCAAAGCGCCCTTCCCTTTTACACCAACAACTTCGTTTCAACACCGCGTTGAATCATCCCACCCGCGTTCCAAGCCTGCACCCGCATCTTGTAACTGCATCTATTCGCATCGGATCCCCTATTCCCATCATCCCTTCCATTTTCCACACCTCCCACGCCTCCCACGCCCGATCCGCGAATCTCGAAGCCATGGCTACCCCCCAGTCCACCACCTCCCACGAGGCCGCCGACGAGAAGAAGCTCGAGCAGATCACGTTCCGCTTCTGCTCCGAGTGCTCCAACATGCTTTACCCCAAGGAGGACTTTGATGCCCACAAGCTCCAGTTCACCTGCAGAACCTGCCAGTACACCGAGGAGGCCCAGTCCACCTGCGTCTTCCGCAACGTCCTCAACAACTCTGCCGGCGAGACAGCCGGTGTCACCCAGGACGTTGGATCCGATCCTACGGTTAGTGAACTTGCGCCCGTCCTGTGCCTCGCCTGCGGCGTGGTGATTTATTGCAACACGTGTACCGAGCCCACCACCGACATCATGGTCGCGCCCGTCGAGGAGCAGCAGGAGAGCATGGACATGTGCCAGTTTGTTTTGCCTTGGGAGGACCCCTTTGCCGAGTACGACGAGGAGATGATGGAGGACGAGCCCGCCGACTCCGACGCGACCGACTCCACCGCCGACGCGAGCGAGTTTTGCGACTACGACGCCATGATGGTTGACGTATGATTTCACTCGCACACCGCTTGCTACTCGACCACGACGACACGTTCCAGACGATTATCTGTATAACGGCATTATTCGATCACGGCGATCCCATTATTTCCATGGCTAGCGCATGCTCTCACGGCTCTCATGACTCTCACGATTTTTTGGCGGGCAGTTGACAGCAGCTCACTGCGAGGGGGAATTCCCTTTTCCTTTGTCTGTTGTCATGAATTGCGAACCTCACCAAAAGCCTCAAGTGTCGCTCGTGTCCTTTGGATTTCGTTTGCCCCCACTACAAAGGCTTCTGGCTGACAGAGTTTGTTTCTTTTCCTGCGTTACAGCTCCCGCGATCCAACAAGACCTGCCCCAACTGCAGGCACGAAGAAGCCGTGTTCTTCCAGTCTCAGCAGCGAAGCGCCGAAACCGGCATGGTAAGTCGCCCGTGCCGCCCAAGCAGTCGTGTCATCATCTAACTCGACAAAAGAAACTGTTCTACGTGTGCTGCGAATGCGGTCACATTTTCGATTAATCAAGACATTCTTGTACCAATACCCCTACCCCCAGACGACATGCGCGGCTTGTCCTAGAGAGGGAGAGAGGGAGTTTACTTGTTCTACTACATGGCACGGCGTTAAGGAAAGAAAGGAGGCTATTATAGTGGCGCGGGGAAGTTTAGACGCGTCACAGGAGTTGCGCACTAGGAAACCGAGAAGTCGTGCTTTTAATAAATTGAAGCTGCGTTGCAGCATAAGTTGATACACAACCGTCCAACTGTTCATCTCAAATGTGCTATTGTAAACAAATTACCCATCTAAACGAGAAAAAGTTGTTTCATTTACAATATAAATTGCTTTATCCCATGTGGTGTTTTGCGACGTAATCCCGCCTGCGCTTTGCCAATGTCCACGCAACGCCGTAGTAATCTGTAGTTCCTGGTCTGCCCAAAAGCCCACCATAAATATCCAACTCATATCACCCGCATTCTGTGTAAAAAACTTAATAAAACGAATAATGATAAAAGAAATTAGCATGTGATGAATAATATCAAATGATTCAAAAGAATTTGCAAGCCCGTGGATGGGAACCTCTAGTATCGTAAACCACAGGAGGTTTCCCTCGCAGTCATGGGTGGCGAGGCAATCAGGCATACGCCAACCGGACTTGGAACATGCACAATGTTATGAATCCTTGGCCTGAGACGTGATTGGAAGTTGGCTGACAAGGCGCTCTCAGATGGTAGGTAGCCTGCATAAACGGACAAGGCTGTGCCTCAAGTCAGCAGCACACAGCCCAGGCTTGGGCGCCTCCTGCGCTCGTCACACAAGCCTGTGTAGCTATGCAACTTCGCGACTGTCAACAACATACAGCCTCCCTAATACCTCGCGGCACAATTAATATTTTCCTAGACCGAAACTTTGGGCACAACTGCTGGCGTTGGATTGGGAAGGGTACCACTACTATGCGATATTAGCACCCCCCGGACTCGCTGCAGCCTGTGGAGAGGATGCCCCGCACCCAGCAACTTTCCGACCTTGTTCGCGACTCCAAGCTGGAGACCCGACTCAAGGGCAAATATACCCGACACGTATTCTACCAGTCCGGTCGGTCAGCCCGCGAGCGATATGTGCGCACGGAAGAGCGCTGGACGCGCGCGGCCTTTCTCGGCCAGGGCGCTCACGGCGCAGTCTACTGCGAGCGATGCGACAACCAGGAGGGGACGAAGCTGAGGGCTGTGAAGGAAATAAAAAAGTGCATTGTTTCGGGCCAGGACTTGGATTATGCCCGCGAGCTGGAGGCGATAATGAAGTTCTCGCACCCCAAGTACTCCCATTGCTTTGTGCGATCCAATGGTTGGTTCGAGAACGACGCCTCCATCTTTATCACCATGGAGTACCACGAACTTGGTGACTTGCAGAAAAACATTAGCCAACCCTTACCGGAGAATGAGGCAAGTCAGATCACTGGCCAAGTTCTGGAAGGTCTCCAGTACATGCATGAGAATGGGTTTGTTCATCGCGATCTGAAACCCGGGGTGAGTGTCAAAGATACACATGGCCTTGCCGAACCTATCTAATTTGTTTAGAATATTATAGTTGTCACAAAAGGACCCGATTGGTTCGTGAAAATCGCAGACTTTGGCATCAGCAAACGCAGATTTGAAGACGCTTCGACCCTGGTGACTATGCAGCGGGGGACCTTTGGGTTTGCGGCTCCCGAGGCGATCGGCTTCCAGCCCAATTCTGTCCAAGATTCCAAGGCCAGCTTCTTTGCCGTAGATATGTGGTCACTAGGAGCAGTGTCATTTAGACTCTTGACAAACACGCCCGCTTTTACAAACTTCTTTGAGCTTTCTCAATATGTCGATGGAAGGATGGATTTTCCAGTGCCACAGCTGAAAGCTCACAATGTTTCCGAACATGGTCAGGAATTCGTTTCCAAGTTGATGAATATCGCACCCGAAGCGAGGCTTTCGGTGACTACTGCAAACGACCATCCTTGGATATCCATGTTTGCAGCTTCCAGCACGCCGCCTGTTGAGTCCAGGTGAGTACCTAAGACTGGACTGCTGGGTAATGCAGCCTGTGCTAACAAGATAGCTCGTCCGAATCCGAGACGGATGACGAGATGACCGACCCTGAACTAGATATTTCAGAAGCATCAGCGGCTTGGACCCCTGAGGTTACAGCCATGCAGTCTAGTAGCCAGAGGGAGGCTCGCAATGGTCCTATGACCGAAGTTTTAGGCCCTCCGTCACCTAGTTCTGACCATGAATTCGACCCTCCTGATGATGCTATGCCGGGATTTCTCTCAGATATGCAAACAAAGGCCGACGATAGCCTTGTTGCCAGCACCAAAGTCTTTCACTCTCCGTTACCAGCTGCTCGCCAAGAAAACGACCTTCCCATGCCACATATCGATGACATCCTCACAGTCTCCCAAGACATCGATAAGAACCAGTCTATACGCACACTTATCGACTTGGCTGAGACATCCCTTCGGATGGCCGAGATAAGTCGCGATTTAGGTCGAGCCCCTTTCGCATTGAAAGAGTTTATCCACGCAGGCGCCATTGCCCTCAATGGGATCCAAAACCACCGGGACTATTATGCCTTGGAATCGGACCGCCCCGATCTCGCCCGCGCTTACAAGTCTTTGGTCAAGAGGATAAATGCGTTATATCCAGAGTTTGAGAGAATCAAGCAGGGCATTATTGCTGATAACAAACGAACTGGTGTTCGACCAGTTGAACAACAGCCGGGCTCAAATGGCGGTGCGTTGCCCGAAACGACCACTGAGCCAGCCCCTTCAGGAAAACTAGTTGCAGATGATGCAGCGTTCACAGAGACAAATACAATGGACGCCAATATTCGGCTAGCTGAACCACTCCCAAGAGTACGTCTAGTAGAGCCATCTGATGATCCTCCAACCACAAGAAGATCCTCTCGTTCAAGGGGTAAATCTTTAAGGGAGAGCCTCCCTCCTCCATTCTATAGGGATGATTATGGAAGGTCTACGCCACTCACAGGCATCCTTCGTAAACCCTCCGAGTCACCTCGTGATCTCCGCTTCAGCAAGGGTCGACCAAAATCTGTGGTTTCAGATGACAACTCTAGTGTATCATCTCTTGGTACGGAGTCCATTGATACGGATGGATCAGATATTTCCAAGTCAAATATAAATAATCCTAAGCTGCTCGAGACAGTCGAAGATGCTATCCGAAGATTAATCCTGCCTGAGCTAGGCGCCTTAAAACAGGAACAGAGCATTAGAGAGAGCAAGCAGAGGTCACTTCCTTCCGCAGTAGCCGCTGGTATTTCAATGAAAGACGCCATGGCAGAACACCAGCGATCTCGGGTTCAGCGCGGCGACGAAAAGAAGAAGCGATACGAAAGTGATGATGATTACGTACCTCGTCTACGAAGGCAGGATAGTGCGCTCAATCTGACTCGAGACCCGGCTATCCCCGATGCCGACCCAGAGTTGACTCCCCCTCAAGCTGTTGGCCGTGGTTACTATGGTAGCCCTAATGGGTATAACTCAGATACATATGCAACAGACGGGTCTGGGGATGACAATGACCGCAGGCGCCGCCTTTGGCATAAGCCTCGACATCAACAATATGAACAAGGGAGACCGCCTCTGCCTACGGGAATCAGTCGTCTTGTCGCAACAAATAGAATACACGATTCCTCGCCAAATCAAGATTTCACACCCAGAGCATTTGACGATGGAAAGGGACATGTCACTTTTCATCGGCTCACAGAGGAAGAGGTCGCGCGAGCACGTGCCAAAAGCGCGAGTTCTAGGAAGCGTAGGCCGAGGAGCAGTACCGGCAAGGAGAAACCGGCAGTGCCATCCCGATCCACGCCTTTTGAACATGATGCGGTCCTTAAGCAGGATAGTATCTTCAATTTCATGCGCCGAAATAACCATCTCAGGTCTGACGATGGCGGCATCAATGGCTCATAGACAAATGAAGCCGAATATGACAATTAATGATTGGATGAGCCTCCATCTCTTCTACAATAACGTAGTGACTGAAGCTCTCACCGCTTTGAAACCCAGCTTTGGCAGGAACTCGATGAGACAAGGACTCTGCCTCAACTGCCATCCTTCATATCGATCATGGGCACCACAGAACAACAGATTAACGAAAGGAATATAATTCCAAGGCTAAAGTCTATTGGATTTACAATCTATAAAGTGAAATTCTACCACAGCTTGGTGTTTGGGTATAATCCGAGGTTGTCCGAGGTTGTCTGATCCATCTATTTTGACACGCAAGTTCAATGTGTCAATGCCAGATAGTATCCTTAGTTTCCAAGCTGAGAGTGAGATTCAATCAACGAAATAGTATCGATAACAAATACATAGGATAAATAAGCATAGTGAAAAGCGAACTGTTGCTGGTAAACGTGATTCAACGTGTATTGACATTATTAACAAGGGCTTGGTAAATTTTACCAGCTACGTCGTTTGCAAAGGGAAGCTCAATCGAAGCAAGGTCGTTCAGCATTAAGAATAGAAATCTAAAATTATGAGTATAGTCGTTTATTAAGTAAGGTATCTTAAAATTAGTCTACTTCAAAGAGTAAGACAAGTGCTACGGCACGGGACTGCACTCGTGATGTCGCTTCTCATATCCGAAACGGTTGTCCTATTCATGTTTTCCTAGTTTTATTATTTAGTTAATCCCGCAACTTAATTTCTTCTCACATAAATAAACCATCGATTGAGTAGACTCAGTAATAAAAGTGGTGGTTGATTCCAGGTCGAGACTTGTTTGGTAAGCCTCATCCTAAAGAAGAGCTCCGAGTTACGAGTTGGAGTCATTAACTGCTCAAGTCAGAGCAGTATGTCTTCTAGTCCCCATATATACAACAACAAAATTCTCATTAATTATGAAGCATGCCCCGATTAAAAACACGGGTTATCTGGTGGATAAGCAAATCGCTGCGGTCACACCATTACGCATCCCGGTCACTCAAATTTCTTCCCAGAAAAGGAAAACACCGCGCTCCGTCTCACGGTCGGCCCACCGTAACAAAAGTCCAATTCGTTTGGTTAATTGGGTCTTGGTATTTACACCGGATGATCCCTGCTGAGTTCCCCATCTCAATTACGACGACGTGGTGTTGGTTTGCGATGAGGCAAACCTGGCCGGCCGGTGCTTAAATGCAAGCCCCGCCCAGCAGATCTCAGTCTCCGTTCCAAGTCTTGGACACAGCCTGGATCCAGTAACAGATAAAGGTCATTTATTAGTTTATCAATTCTTTCATAGTATCGGGCGAAGGCGTCCAGAAACGGCAGCCATGTTCTCTCGGGGCGTTCTCGCATTCAACCTCTGGAACAGCCACACCCTCAGCCTTGATCCCGATGGCCCGTTGGCGGCCGATTTCCGCTTCTTGACCATGCATTCACCGTCCATCCACGGGTTGGATCTTTCTGAATTTTCCGGTCTCACTATCCTCATCACCGGTGTCACGGCCGGGTGCGGCCTGGAAACCGCGAGGGCTCTCGGCCGTGCTGGGTGCCGGCTGGTCTTGACGGCGCGAACCAAGGAACGTGGGGAAGCAGTTCGACAGCAGGTCCTACAGGATGCCAAGGATGCGAATGTTGAGACCACCGTCGAAGTTCTGGAACTGGACTTGACTTCCTTCCAATCTACCAAGTCGATTCCTTCGCAACTCAATAAGTTGGGAATCACGGGAGTTGACATTGCCATTCTCAATGCTGGAGTATACCAGACCGACTTTGTAATCTGCCCAGAAACTGGCTGGGAGGAAACCGTCCAGGTAAACGTGCTGGCACAAGCAGCTCTGACTATTCTCCTCCGCCCATTTCTTTCACAGGCCGAAAACGGCCGTCTCCTGGTGGTCACGTCGGAAGCTCACGCATGGGCGGATCCCCGGCAAGACTCGACCCAGGAAATCCTTGAGCAACTGAACAAGCCTGAGCCGTACCCGTGCTATCAGCACTATCACATCGGTAAACTCCTTCTCAATTTTTGGACTTACCAACTCGCGAAGCGCCCGGAATGGGACGGGATTTCCGTCGCGTCAGGCTCACCCGGGTTTACACGCAGCGGTCTCTGGCGGGACTGCGAGAATTCGATAATCGCAAAGGTGGTGGAGCGTATTCTGGGCCGCACCAGTGAGAGCGGAGCAACTCAGTACGTGTATGCCCTCCAAGAGCTGGGCCGCGGAAACGGAAACGGAGGTTTCTGGTCAGACAACAAATGGAGAGGGTGAGTTCGTCCCTGAAGTCGCTGTTGCGCATGTCCAGCTCACAATGATTCTAGACCTTCCAAAACTGAAACCAGTAAGATCGGCGAGGGCCTGCACAGTACAGTGTACATCGATATAATGAGGATATTGTTGGCCGCTGGAGTGATTGAGGATAGCCACTGAGTAATATGTTGGTACAATTGCAAGGCATCCTGATGTGGACATATGAAAGATGCCGCTAGTATCGGTAAAGATTGTCAGCACGGATTTATGATACTTCTTAATAGTGTCAATAAAGAGTAGCACATTCACTCAGTTTCTCAGCAATTGGTCCCGCGGTTTCATCCCAACAATGCTGTACCTCGCCACTGAAATAAGGCCACTCGCTTTTGTTGAATTTTGCGTTTTTTATTTAGCTGAAGGGTGTGTCTTTATTTCGCGTCTTAACGCCTTGCATATGCCTCAATATCGTAGTTGTACAGTATCCCACTCATACATGGATGGATGCCTCATCACGCCTTGCCTTTTATACATGTAGTTCATACCAATCGCCCAATTCGTCAAAACTTGTTCATGCCTGCATGGGAGCCATGGAGAGAATCTTGCTCCACTTCTTGCGCTTGAGCTCAGCACCGACGGCGCCGTTGATGCGGGAGCCGACGGGGTCGCCAGACTTGTTGAGGAGGACGCAGGCGTTGTCGTCGAAGCGGACAACGGAGCCGTCGCGGCGCTGTGTAGGGTACTTGGTTCGGACGACGACGGCGTGGCGGATGTCACCACGCTTGACCTTCTGGGCGGCAGAGATACCAGCCATGCCGGAGGAGGAAGCACCTCGCTGCTCCTGGACGACGACGACGACTCGGTCACCTGGGCGGGGTTAGTAGGCGGGCTGGCATGAGTTCCCGTGATGGGTATCGGGTTGGGAGAAGTTGGTATATCGGGATTGGGGCATCGGACGGGGCAATTGAGGCATGTGGGCGGGATATCGTACCAATTCTGGCATGTCGCTTCTGGCCGACAACGAGAACGCATTCGACGAGGGCAGCGCCCGAGTTGTCGATGCAGTTGAGCATTGTCTGCAGCAGGGTTAGAACATGTAATTTGGAGGCCCATTGACTTGTCAAACCTTTAATTGAATCATGTTGGCGGTGTTGGGACGTGGCGGGGAGGTCTGAATAGCGTCTCTCGTCGCAAATCCAGCTCTCTCACGACATGACCCAGACCATGCAGAGCGTTGAAACTTTTGGCATGGTCACGTGCTTATGCCACTACGGGCCTCTGTCGGTGGCCTGTGTTGGTGGCCTGTGCTTCCAGACGGTCGTTGGCCCCTGTCCCCCCACCCCGGGTGCAGCCACAGCCACAGCCACATAAGCCGCTGTAGCCGGGCGCAGGGTTGCGGGTAGCCACACCGTCGCCGGGTCAGCCAAAGCGATATGGGGCTGGAATGCGACAGACTAAGGTAAGCCAAATCAATAGCCCCCTACTGCTCGGTTCAGCACAAAGATGTCATTCCACTTCACACATCGCTGCTCTCCTTGTAACCCGTGAGGCTGAATCTCTGCCTCTTCGGCTATTTTCCTCTGTCGTCGTCTTTCCCTCCTTCGCTCTCCACGCCCGCAGCGCTCGTCCTCGCTTCTGCCCAGTCTCAGCTCCGGGTCCCCCCCCAATCGTCCTCAAGACTATGACGTTGTGGGACTGACATGAACCGAGTGCCCAACGCTTGCTGCCGCACCTCTCCTTTTGCTCGAGTCTCTAGCGTTTGCATTGTTTACACTGTTGCTTTTTGCGGATCGCACTCCGGCGTCTGCTATTGAAGGGAACTGCGTTTCGGCCCCCGCTCATTTTGCTCTCTTGCCGTCTCGCTTGGCCAACCTTGGGGGAGTACGTACGCTCATTTACTGCGAGTTCTGACCACGTTGTTGCGCTTCACCACTCCA
The DNA here is from genome assembly GCA_020623665.1 of Calonectria multiphialidica. Taxonomy (NCBI): domain Eukaryota; kingdom Fungi; phylum Ascomycota; class Sordariomycetes; order Hypocreales; family Nectriaceae; genus Calonectria; species Calonectria multiphialidica. Next base: position 230,129 of record JAHVYC010000022.1, read on the forward strand.
AACCGGTCCACAACACAGAGCCCGTCACATGGCTCCTCCCAAGACCTCGGCGGTCAAGAAGCACCGTCTGACATACGCTCAATTGTCTTCATACGACGACATTCTGACCGATGCCCTGGTTGACCATGTGAGTCCCTCTCATAGAGCCGAAGGCTTCAATTTACCGCTCTCGCTCGTGCACGTCTAACCCCAGAAAAAGGTCTTTTACTGGACAACCGTCCCCAAAAACCGCACATCCTACCACCCGTCCCGTGGGGTCCGCGAGGAGGACATCACCAAGATTCTCCAGGAGCATGTTGCGATAAACAAGGATCTGGAAGCCGCCGAGAAGAAGATCCTGGCCACGGACGGCCTGAGAAGGTATTTCAATGGCCTGAAGACGGACAAAGAAAAGGAAGACTTTCGCCGCCATCTGAGACGCTACCTCCAGATTTACCTCCCCGACTGCCCTTGGGAGGTCAACTCGACCAACCGGTACACCATCGTCAGCCATGAAGCCGCCGTCACAGCCAGGCGGTCAATTAAGCGAAACGAGTCCATCAAGTACCTCGCCGGCACCGCCGTCACCATTTCCCCGGAGGAAGAGAAGGAGCTCTCGAAGCGCAAGAAGGATTTCAGCATTGTCGTCAGCTCGCGCAGCAAGTGTACCAGCCTGTTCATGGGGCCTGCCCGTTTTGCGAACCATGATTGCGACGCCAATGCCAAGCTGATGACGACGAGTGGGTCTGGGATTGAAATTATCGCCACCAAGCGAATCGAGCCCGGCGATGAAATTACGGTTACCTATGGCGAAAACTACTTTGGCGAAGACAACTGCGAGTGCCTGTGCAAGACGTGCGAGGACGGGTTGAGGAATGGATGGGAGCCAGAGGAGGGCTCGGTGGCAGTCAAGGGAAGCATTGAGCAACTAAAGGCCGAGGGCTATTCGCTCCGACGACGACGAAGAGACGACAGCCTGGGCGGCTCCTCCAGGACGCCCTCAGTAACGCCAGATATCCGACCGCGCGTTTCCAAGAGTTTGGCGAAGGGCAGCCGTCTCAGCCGAGCTCGAGACTCGTCAGTTGCGACATCTCCCCCTCGAGATGAATCTCCCCGAGGGCAAAAGCGCCCACTCGACGCTCTGGCCACCCCGCCCAAGACACCAGCGAAAAAGCTCAAAATTTTGGCCGAGCCTCTTATTTCGGAGCGATCGTCATCCCGTGGCAGCTCGGTGAGCGCCAGCGAGTCCTCGAGCAGTGGTGACGTGGTGGAGACCGATGTGACCTCGCCCGAAAAAGAAACGCCTGAGCCTGTCTTGCAAACACCACTAAAAGCATCGGCCCCCTCCCTGGAGCGGGAAGAGAGCAGTCAAAGCGGAATCCGGGCCCCAACACAAGTCGCACCATTTTCCCCCCAGAGCACTGAAGGCGCGACGTCCCCACGCTCCATCCAGAATGGCTGCGATTCAACCAGAAACGGTATTCCCAGCGGCCTATCCGCCATGTCCATTTCGGCCATCTTGAATGCGCCAACACCATCGGAAGCGGATACGGAACCCGATCACGACCTCGAAAATGTCGGATCCGAGGTCCAATCCGAGCCCGAGTCTCACTCTGAGCCGGAACATGTGGAGCCCGAGCCCATGGTGACCGAACCTGTGGCGCCCATCGCTACAAGCATTGAAACCGTTGAGGAGAGTCAATCCGCCGTTGTAGAGGAAGAACCCCAGTCGAAACGGAAATACAAGCGACGTACTTTTGCCAAGGAAAACACGCCACCTGCGAGAGTCCGCGTCGTCGGCGACTACCTACTGACACCGCTGTTGCTCGCGGAACCAGAGATGGCCTGGATTCAATGCACAAACTGCAACACCTACTTTGTACAAAAAGATGCGTATTACACGCGGTCATCATGCCCGAGATGCGAACGACACTCGAAGATTTACGGATACGTTTGGCCCAAGACGGAGCCAGCGGGCCCCCGCGATAAAGAAGAGAGAATCCTAGACCACCGCACAATCCATCGCTTCCTTGATCCCGATGACGAGCGAAGAGTCAGGGGCAGGAAGGGCTTCGCAATCCAGAACATGGATTTCGAGGATCCCGAGGAGAGCCAGCGGGGAAGAAAACTCAAGCGCCACGGCACGGCTAGTGCAGCAAGCCAGTCAACTCCAGGCCTGGAGGATGACGATTCAGGAGTGCGGCGAAGCGGAAGATTAAGAACGGTCAGCAGCAAGCTAGCTGAACGGTGACATCTGAATCTCTACAAGATTCGAAGATCGGATATTATTGGATTTGTATATTAACGGAGCTCATGAAGTATTATTTGCGTATCGGATTTCCCCATCCGCCGGGAGGGCGGTGTGGTTTTACAGTTTGGGGACAGTATATGTATGGAGTATGGTGGGAGAAGTAATATTCTCAGTAATTGACTTGCAAGTAAATATTGATCCCAAAAAGCTTTCGGTCCTCAATAATCGGTGCCTTGCGATGGTCATAATATGGCTTCTCGTTGACTTTGGAAACCCAGCAAATCCCACACAACCCGGTTGGTCTTAGCGCTGACAAGTACAAGTCTACAGGATAGTGCTGATGAGAATAGGGCACGTGTTGCATCATGACACTTTTGCAGGACCGCAAGATTACATGGCTGGGCTAATCATGATTTATAGTGCCAGTAGTGCTGAGGTTACCAAATTCAAGCCATCTATCGTTCTATTAAATAGGGTAGAGGGAGAAGAAAGTGCAACTTAGGTTTCTTCCGGCAGCCTGGCTGATTTTAGCTCCACATTGAGACTACCCTACAACATCAACAAACGCTTGCATTGAGGACGAGTTATAAAGCGGAAGTTGTATATTATTCCCTTGGCTGAATTTTATTTTGAATAACATTCCATAATTTCCTAACCTGAAATAATAATGGTCAAAACTCTTGTAGGGAATGTCGAAAACGCATGCCAACACTCTGGATGCACTTCCGGATGTACTCTTCCCCTAGCCTCCTGTGAGCGCGTCAAGTGCTTTCACGCAGAGTTGAGGATATGAACAAGGAGTATATGTGAATATGAACTAGTCATATGATTTAGGCATCGGTTCGTCGGCGGCTGCTCACCTTGGGTCCGACATGTCAGACCAAGGAGGCGGAGCCAGCCCTGGCTGTTTACCCGTTTGGCTGGTTCCGAACCTGGAGACAGGGCTGGGTGGGTGCACGGGGTGAGATGCTTAGTGGAGAGGCCGTCAACGACGCGGCGATGCGTCGAGGGCGCTTAGCTGACATGGAGGGTGTCAGCAAAAACAGGATTGGGAACCTTGGACGAGTTTAGGTCAGACAGTTAAAGGACTGAGGTTCCCCCGTCCCCTTTTCGGGACGTTCTCCCTCTGGATTAGGGACTTCAGAAAGAGGATGCGATTTTTTTACTCCTTGACACGTCTAGAAACCAAGAACCGAAATCCTTTTACCGTGGGAATATTCGTGATGAATCCCGTATACTCTTTGTACATGGGCATCGAGGCCAAGGTCTCAAAGTGGAAGTCGAGTGTGGGCAGCGCCGTGGACAAGACGTTTTCTGCACGACAAAAGATCCAAGAACAAGTGAGTCCTTTTTACGGCATTAAAATTTATTATCTTTTATCTTTTACCATAATTTTGTCCCGTTGTCTTATTCAGGTCATTAATACGATGCGTGTAAACAGGTGGCTGGGCCGAACCAAGCCAGAGCCGAGCGAGAAGCCGAAGAGGACCGTCGTCGACGGGAGCAAGAGTCATCTGACGCCATGTTTGCATTTTACGGGGCGCGACCACCGCCAGGACAATACCTTGAAAGCTCTTAAGGATGAATGATGGTCGTTACGAAGTGTTCTGTTCAGTTTGCGACGTCTTTGCATGAGTTAATTGGGATCGACCTGCCATGGATGAATCAATGTCGCTGCCGCATCACGCGACTAATAAACCAAAACCAAACCAACAACGAAAATTAAGCACGCGACACGGGGCTGAGCTAGTATGATTGAGTTCACAGGCTGGCGGGGAAACGGAGACAAAAGACAATAAAAAAAACATGAGCAATGCCAAGACGAACCAGGGATCAAAACAATGCACAGTGAAAGACCAGGTCTGGGCCCCCAAGCACCCAATTCAGCCAAATGAAGATGCAGGTATAAATTGTGAGGCTATTCACACAGGTGCCGTGAATACCAAGTGTCTGGATCACGGATCGTGTACTTGATGACAGGCGCTCGTTAGGCTTGACGGTTGTGGAGATTAGAATGTGGAGTCGCATACAGCCCCAAACCTTCTTCGAGAGCGTGTAAAACAGATTCGAAGGAGAGCATTCAACGCAGGATGTGTTATTTACAGTATACTAAATTGCAATAACTCGTTATTAGGCACGTCTGTTGTATCACCTTTGGCCTAATTACACATTTGGTGCTGCTTTCTCAAGCATTTACACCGAGCCATTCCTGCACAGTTGTATCAACCATGTGACCTCCCCACGGGCCCTACGAGGGACAGGCCAACGCATCCGTCTTTTTGCTCGCCCGCATGATGAAATGTATATTTTTCCCCCGCAAGTTGAATTTGTGCATAGGAATTTGCGCACTGAGTTTCGGGTGTTCGACCCAAGTTGATCCGTCCCTGTTCTCCTTATTCGTATCGAGTCTTGTCATTTCGGTAGTGAGGGCTCTGAATCTCAGGGGAAAGCATGGGTGAAGCCTCAATTCACATATTTTCGAAATAGAGCATCTAGACAATATATTCTGAATACATTTATGAATATTAGTCCCTCACCAGTCGTGTAGACTGGTATGAGAATGGCATGCTGCGCCTACCGGTGTATACCCCATCTTTTGCCAACGTTTTCTCAATCTCTCTGAAGGATGGAAAGGGTCCAGGGGCTGGCGAATCCCGGAATAGATTGAACCTACCATGAGTTTTGGACTTTGAGTACATTGGCAGATATTCTTTTCACAATGACTGTTATAGCTCATGGTACAATCCTATTCACCTCAATGTACCATGTCGCAAAAACTACTCCATTGAGAAGCCCGCCCTGGGCTGATACTAACAGTAAAGCGACACATCTCCCCGAAATAGAATTTCCTTCTACATTTTCCCCTATCCTGAATCACTTAGAATATCCTTTCCATTCTCTCTAAACACCCATCAATATCATCGCCCGCCCAAAGCACGTTGGTTGTATAGATCGGTGTCTATCAAGGCTCCCAACCGAATACGTTTCCCAGGAATATCTATTCACGCATCCGCCTGAAGCTTCAATTTATTTATTTAGAGGTGGCGTTGGGGCACTGTCTTTGGGTTTTACCATTTGACAATCACACTTATGGTGGATGTGGGATTCTGTTCAAGCTCACAGCCTCTGCATTCTTGACCTCGAAGCCACCGTCTGGGGCGGTGACCATCAAGGCCCAGCTTGTTGATTGGTGTAGCACGCCGCGTTTCTCGTCGGGATAGAAGTTAACGACTGCCGCTGCCGGTGTTGACGATCCTCAACCGTGAATACGCTCTAACTCATATCTCATTGCCTAGTACTAGGCACTCCACCGAGATACTCGGGGCTCTGTACTGTGTATCGCTCCATGATGCTGACCAATTGTATACTCTTCATGACCATCCCCATGTTTACCATCCGAAAAGCACGAATGAGCCGATACCGTGAACCTGGAAATGGCCAAGTCAGTGTGGATAGGTGGCAATTTGCCAACAAGCTGGCTGCCATGCTCGGAGTGTACTTTGGCTGTGCCTTTTGTGTTAGGGCAGGGTGGCAGCAGCGTGGCCTTTGCCTTATGGAATTAGTTACAACACTTTTTTCACTGGCCAGCCGCAGAAAACCGGCATTGCAAATGATGATGACTACCATAAAAAACTTCTGTTGTTACGCAACGTGTATCAATGATGCAATATTTGCATTCCGTGCGTAGTACCCGTGCTGGATCTTCTTCATAATTATCGCCACGTCGAATCATTGCTTTCCGGAAGGTATGATGCCGACAATAGTGGTTCTCGTTGCATATGCATGCGACCGATGCTTGAAATTGTTTGTCCAACTTGAAGACTATGAGATGTAGTTACTGTGTGCGGGGAAGCATATTCCTACGACTGGCAGGAAGGCCTTGGTTGCCGAATGTTGGGCGGGTGATCAAATACCCTAGTCTATTCTAGCAATAATTTTGAAGCTCTACATAGATGTAATGGGGAGCCTGTTATCTATCGGGTTCTTTTGGTTCATCGTAGAAACTAGGATTCAAGGGCCTATTCTCAAAACATCAGAATCTAAGCGTGAATGCGTGTACTAAGATGAGACCAGATGGGTTCTATCCAAAATAAATATAGAGCGCAAAATGAAGCAGACTTCCAAAGCGATGGCGGCCATTGACGTGATCAATTATAATACCACTAATAATACCATATCAGGGTTTGCGCTAAATACTAACCCAAGGGCGCAATACGAGGGAGGGTATCGGTGTCTTACACTGCGTCATGTTAATTTATTGTAACCTACGACAAGGGTTCGCAACACGGCTCGCCTCACTGCCTGATTGAGCCCTGGAATTCAACCTGGGCCTCGTCATCGAATACCTGCCCCGGCCCAGCATAATAATTATGCCTGGTTCATCGCACACACCTACAATGGCTGCCGCCTTTATGCACTGCACATCAGGCACAGGAACGGCACAGGGACGGCAGATCGACAGACAGCGCTACGGTCTCGCAACTGATAGGTTACGCCAAGCCTGGGTTAGCTCTGTGGAGGTTGGTTGGCGCGTGACTCAGTGTTCCCTGCAGTGCTGTGCTTGGCGATAAGATAAGAGCTCGGCAGTACCTGCGTCCGACCGTCGGTCGGTCCCAGGGCAACCAGCTGATGCGGAAGGCGCGAGACCTGGTCCGCCCGCCTAAGCTACCCGCCCACCAGCCACTACGTCAGATAGCGCAAAGCCAAGCACCTCATCGCCCATTTCAATCGCAGCGCCGCTCCTCTCTTCCTTCCCTTTTCTCTTCCTCCACCAAACCCAATCGCCAACTCTCATCCGTCCCATCACCCCAATGACTGTCCCCAAGAAGCTCTTCGTGGCCGCCACGGCGCTCTCGGGTGTTTCGGCCTTCAGCATCCCCCAGGTGCCTCTGTCATCGCAGCAGCAGGACCCGCTGCAGGTCCCCGAGGCTAAGCTTCCTGCGTCATCCGGCACCGGTTCGAGCTCCAGCGCCGACCTCCCCATCATCGACACCAAGGCCCTGCAGAATCTCGTCAGCGCCGACCGTCTTGAGGCACACGCAAAGAACTTCTACGAGATCGCTAAGCTCGGCGAGGATGAGTACAACCACCCTACTCGTGTCATTGGCAGCAAGGGTAAGTTAAGCCAGCTTCACGCTCGGTCATTTCCCACCAGGGACGATTGCTCGTCGCATTCGTTATCCTCTCCAAATACAGGCCGCTGACACTGCAAATAGGCCATGCCGGCACTCTGTCCTATGTCCAACGTCACCTAGACGAGCTCGGCGACTACTACAAGGTCTCTACCCAAAACTTTGGCGCCGTGTCGGGCAATGTCTTTGAGTCCCAGCTGGTCCTTGGTGACTCTGTGGCCAAGAACGCCTCTCCCATGGGCCTGACTCCCCCCACCGCTAACAAGCAGCCTGTTCATGGCAAGTTGGTGCTGGTTGACAACGAGGGTTGTGATGAGTCTGACTACCCTGAGACTCTGAAGGGCAACATTGCTCTCATCCTGCGAGGAACCTGCCCCTTTGGCACCAAGTCTGGCAATGCCGGCAAGGCCGGTGCCGTCGCTGCCGTCGTCTACAACTACGAAGACGAGGAGGTCCACGGTACACTGGGTACTCCCTCCGACGACAACGTTGCCACCTTTGGCTTGGGTGGTATCGAGGGCAAGCCCCTCGCTAAGAGGCTCAAGGATGGCGAGGAGATCAGCGCCATTGCCTACATTGATTCCGAGGTCAAGACCATCTCCACCACCAACATCATCGCTCAGACCCGAGATGGTGACCCCAACAACTGCGTCATGCTTGGCGGTCACAGTGACAGTGTCGCCGAGGGCCCTGGCATCAACGATGATGGCTCCGGCAGTATCTCGGTTCTTGAGGTTGCTACGCACCTGGCCAACTTCAAGGTCAACAACTGTGTGCGATTTGCTTGGTGGGCCGGTAAGTACAACTGAAGTACCCCAATAATTGACTTTGACTAACGCAATCCAGCTGAGGAGGAGGGCCTCTTGGGCAGCAACCACTATGTCGAGGTTCTGCCTGAGGATGAGAACCAGAAGATCCGTGTCTTCATGGACTACGACATGATGGGAAGCCCCAACTTTGCTTACCAGATTTACAACGCCACCAACGCCGAGAACCCCGCTGGTTCCGAGGAGCTCCGAGACCTCTACATCAACTGGTATGAGGAGCAGGGCCTGCCCTACACCTTCATCCCCTTTGATGGCCGCAGCGATTACGATGGCTTCATTCGTGGTGGCATCCCCGCCGGTGGCATTGCAACCGGTGCCGAGGGCGTCAAGACTGAGGAGGAGGCCAAGAAGTTTGGAGGCAAGGCCGGTGACTGGTACGACCCCTGCTACCACCAGCTCTGCGACGACCTGAACAACGTCAACTACACTGCTTGGGTTGTCAACACCAAGCTCATTGCCCACTCTGTTGCCACCTACGCTCTCTCGTTTGACGGCTTCCCTGAGCGCACCAAGGATGAGGTGTCTCTCAGCTCGTATGACAGCAAGGTCAAGTACCGCGGTAGCAAGCTCATTCTGTAAGACGGAGGACGAGTCGGGATTGTTGATGACGTAAGCGTGCATATTGATTGTGATTGTTTAATTGGGTTAGGTTAGTTGGGTACCACGGATATAGAATGAATAAAGATTTGATGCATCTCAGTATGGATGATGATGCCAGTAGCTATGTCCTATGTCCTATTGGGAAGAGTAAGAATGCGTTTGCCATATGGGCAATCTCGTAATGTCGAGTTTAGCTGTACACCTGAAAGATAAAAAGAAGAAATTTCGGCCGTCATCAACCATCTATACACCGTAACCAACAAAAATGCTATGATATTTTCCCAAATTAAAAGAACCCCAACCCCACGCAGACTACTTTCCTTTGCTAGTCGCGGACTGTTAAAAAAAAGGAAAAAGAGTTAAAAATCAAAGGCTCCAAAAACTGTAACAAAACTCCCAACCATGTTATCTGTCATGTGTGTGTGTGTGTGTGTGTCTGTGTGTGCACTGCGAGAGCATTCATTACCTCGCAACGGGACCGGCAATCTGTGTGGTGACTGTAGTTATTTCTTTGGGCTCCCAGCTGGATCCGGGCGGGCTTGGGGTGAGGGAGATGGACCGGATGCTGGACTGGTCCATGCCGCCCTCGAAGTCGTAGCCGACGGAGGGCATACAAGACATGGGGTAGTACTCCCGGTCACCCCTTAGCTCGGGGACGCAGATGGGAAGGCGGATGAGGGCGAGGATGGCACCATCGGCGAGGGTGTAGCCGGAAGTGGTGGGCCAGCCGGGCGATGATCGGGGGATGCGACCCACATCGGCGGGCTTGGCAGGCATGACGCCGGGTTGCTGGGCGCGGGTGGAGGGCTGATCGCTTGGCGGAGGGGCCGAGGAGGTAGCCGGCGTCACGGTGGACGCAGAGACGGACGAGGTGGACGAGGCAGCAGAGATGGGGGGGGACACCGCCCGGTAGGAGAATGACGAGAGGCCTCGCTGCATGCGGGTCGACAGGGAGACGTTGAAGGTGAGGAGGCGAGTGGTGCGGTGAATGAGCTCGTCGCGGCTGTTCTTGGCATCCGTCTCGGCCGGGCTAGACGAGTGTGTTAGTTAGCAAAAGGTGAACGGGTCCCATTTGCAGAAGCAGACGACGGAGAAAATGGCAGAGAGGAAGAGGGACGTGGGGGGGGGGGAGGGGGGGGAAACTCACCAGTTGATGATGGTCATCATCATGGCAATGGAGAGGTTATGCCACTTGATGCGGGCAGCCAGGGCCCGCACGCGCTTCTCGTACTTGCGGCTGGCCCCGGCGGGGTTGGTCCTGGCGGCCTCGTCCTCGAGCGACGAGCACAGGGCGTAGAGCTTGGAGAAGGCGAGGACCATGTCGGTGAGGGTGGCGATGAGCTCGTCGACGCCGATCCAGCTGGCGCGTCCGGGGAAGGGGATCTGGCGAGTCTCGATGTTGCCGAGGGCCTTTACGAGTGCGTGGATGGACGAGCGGCCCTCCTTGACCTCGCGCAGGGCCAGGTTGAGGACGGCGGTGTCGGCGAGGGGCGAGGTGTTGAGGTCCCAGAGGATGTCGATGATGGTGCCGCTGACGGCGAGGAGGCCGGTGATGGCCGCTGCTGGGGATAGACGCTCCATGACGGGGAGGTGATGGGACCTTTCTGGTGAGGCCTTGAGGCGGGATCTGATATTGGTGATTTGACGGGTGCGGCGTAGGGCAGGAATGCAAGCTGTCTCTCCCTCCCTCTCTCTCTCTTTGACAGTTTCCTTCTCTTCCAATCTCTTTCTCTTTTCTCTCAGAAGCTTCTTCGCTTTTCTTTACTGTGACGGTGGTGCTGCTGTCGATGGTTAATGTTGATGGCGACGGGCCAACTGCATCCTCAGACCAAGCAAGCAAAGAGGGCTGCACAGGGTGCTAAGTAGATGGGATGGGGGGAGCGGCGGGCTTGGCGTTCCCGGGGGGGTGACGCTGGGATTAAAAAAAGAAGAGCCAAGCTGTCGAGGACCCAGAACCCGGCATGCGGCATGCCAGGGCGCGGCGGGCGGCGAAACGGGGGAACCACCTAGGGGGAAGAACGACGTAATGCAGAAACAAGAGAAAGATGAGCAGGTCCCGGCAGAGCAGAGCGAGAAGGCAAAGATGCGTCGGAGGCGGCGCCCAAAGCCCCCCAAGCACGGCAGAGCGGCAACGCGATGCCCCTACCTCTTAGTGACCTAGGGCCAGGCCAGGCGAAAAAGGGCCAGACCTGGGGGGGGGGGGGGGGGGGG